>CM035412.1:177558557-177743557 GCA_020310875.1 Ceratopteris richardii
CCACCATCTCCACCATCCCCCTCCATCTCCCTCATCTTTTCCCCCACAACCCCCACACCCACCCTTCTTTCCCCCTCTATCTCCGCTACCTCCGCTTTCATCCTCTCTCTACACCCATGCTTGATAAAGTCAGATGACTATCCCAAGAGAATTCAGTTGGCCCCTAAGGTGTCAGATATCCAAAGACATAAATTAGCTCCTTGATTATGCCTTTCATATCAAACATGCTTTGGCAAAAGTTATTGATGTTGATACGTTGGTGCTTTTCGAGTATGAAGAAGACGACTCTTCCAATTAAGGAATCCATTAGACTCTTAGATTGGTGGAGTTAGACCCTCTCTCACCCTCAATAGGTAAAAGTCAAAAGCTATTACAAGAATTATGTGAAGGATGTGCTTCTGAGAGTCATTCAAATATCATGGGCGGCATGTAAATGAGGATCTCAACTTGCATGCAAAAGTGACACTAAAAGTGTAAGTGGTAAAAGTGAAAGTGGAGAAATGACTATTTCCGCCAACCATTCATGACGGTTGCCTATTCTTGAGGATCCGATTCAAATCTAGTGGCATATTTGATCTACCCCTCCAATTTTGGGGTAATCAATCGGTGCATAATCAGTGGATGTGAGGAATTGGCAAGGCCCTCTTGGCCTATTGGAGCCTATAAAAGCAATGGACTTGTGTTCTTTGGATATACACATATACATACGTATGTACAGGGGTCCTCTCTTTGCACTATGTGGCTACAAGCCTACTGTAGGAAGTCACTCTGTGGTGAGGATACAGAGCGTGGGCTTGCCAGTGGAGGGCTAATAGCACTATAGTGTGAAGGAAGTGGCTTGGATTTGTCATTCATTGTGAGTTAGTGGTAGTTTTGGTGTTAGTGTTATTTTCGTGCTCTTCCCCTTGGAGCAAGTCTTCACACTTTGTACTGATCAGTACCAGTCTACATCTAGTTGTGTTCATTGTATGGATTGGATGAATCTCTTGTATTGATGCTACTTAGTTCTGAGTGGCATGTTAGCACAAAGCATCAACTTTTGAGCATTTCTTTTGCCTATATTGTAATCATCTGTGTGGACTAAGGAGTGGTTTTGTCCTTTACTATTCCCATTGTCATTGATCTTCTCTCTGAGCATCTACATTTACTGTACAATTATTGTGATCTGCCTACTCACAGAAATGTTAAAGGGTATACTTCTCTAAGGAGGACCTCCCTTGAGTAGACAAAGTACTGGAAGTGCATATTTTCTACTCTTGTTAAAAGTAGATACCCCAGTACCTCCTCTACAGCTTCATGAAGAAACACATGTAGTTGTGTAAAGTTGCTAATTTAAATAAGAAGAATAGAGATATTGCATCCACTGAGTCTCACAATATCAAATGCTATTCTCAAAAGCCTAGGTGGTAATATAGTGGTGGATGAACACAACACTTAAATTATCAATCAGAATTATGAACCCATTAGTGCAGAGAGGCATGGCTCAAGTGTAATGGTTTTGAAAATCTAATGCTCATGAGTTAGACTTACAGGTCCCCTTGCATCTCACACACAAGTGCTCTCTCTAATCCACTTTCATGGCTGCAAAAACTAAAGATGCATAAGCTCTAAACTTTAAGGTCAAACCTAACATAGATATGTTGTTGTAAAGGTATCAATAATAAGTTTCAGTGGTGATGTGTGTGAACACACTTAGGACTATTGGGGTACTTTTTTCCCTCTTTAGGAGGTTTTTTTCTCGGGCTTGTATATATGCATATAACCCTAATGGGTCACTTATCTCTGTATTTTTAACTTGATAATACATTCAGTATTATGTGTTGTGCTCCAAGCTTCTTCTTCTTCCTTGTGTTGTCTGTGTGCTTCCCCAGACCTAAAACTCCAGCAATTGGTATCAAAGTAGGTTGTCGCTTCATCTAGGGCATTGTTGATACCCCTCTAGTCAAGATCTCAAAATTTCACAAATTGGTGAACATACTCAAGCGATTAGGAATTCAAAACTACTTTGCTATATGTGATCGAGGACGTGTGGGAGGTGGAGTGGTGGTTATTATGGTTTTCACAGTATCAGAAGCAAATGGAGGAATGGGCTAGACTTGAGGGTCATATGTATGGCCTAGTGCCAAGGAAGTGGGCGATGCCTCAAGATGATTGAAAGGCTTAGGGTGGAGACAACACTGAGGGGGATGTCTATGCTTACCTAGCAAATGATAGAGCCAAGCCAGGATGGGAGCCGATTAAATGGACAATGAGCACATACCTCTGGCTGTGGTGGTTAAGTAACTCTAAGACCGTA
Organism: Ceratopteris richardii; assembly: GCA_020310875.1. NCBI lineage: Eukaryota > Viridiplantae > Streptophyta > Polypodiopsida > Polypodiales > Pteridaceae > Ceratopteris > Ceratopteris richardii. The sequence goes on from CM035412.1 coordinate 177,560,854, forward strand.
GTGTGAAGCACCCTAACATCAAAGTGGCAATGGATGACGCAATACACGGCTCGATGATTTGGATATTGCATAGAGGTTGGGCAGATGAGGGGCTACAAAAAAGAAAGTAGAATATAAAAGAGTGAAAGATGGCCAACAAGTGAGGTGAGATAACCACATTAGTGCCAAATGTTTGCTGATAGTAGGCTATGGTCACCTCATGTGAAAGATCGGAACATAGGAAGGGAGGGGCCCTATAGCTAAGCTCATAGGATCACTACCCACAGCAATGATATGGGGCATGAATGATCCAGATGGAAAATGGGGAAATGACCAAAGGTCTGCATGGATATCAGTGCCTTCAAGTGTTGACCAAAGTATGGAACTCAATCACAAGTCCATCATGTCAAAGGCTATCCTTGGGAAAAAGCTTGTCGAGATCAACTGTGGGAGGCCTAGATGAAGGTGTAGGGATAGGGGAGAAGAAGGATCCCTATAATCTACTATGGAGATCGGGTGAATGTCTGAGTTAAGGGTGGGATGACCAATGGACTCCCTAGAAATTGCATGACCTGAAGAAGGGGCAGGTGCCCCAGGTGGAGGCACATCGAAGCTATAAATTGATGAGGTCAAGAGCAATGGACACAAGTACATGTAACCGATGGGATGACCCACTGGTGCAGGTGGAGGAAAGGACAAAGGGTCAGGGTGGGGGGCATGGGGTGGGATGAGGTACATGTGAACTGGATGCATGTACCTATGAAGCAGGTGAGGCGAGCTCTAGAGATGGAGGAAGTTACAAATACTCCCCCATGAAAAAGGATGAAGCTCACCGCCATGGTTCAAACTCGCAAGCTAGGAATACTAACAAAAAATCTAAAAAATAAAAAGGACGAGCAATCAACTTAACAATATCATCAAGGGTAGAAAAGGTAAGGCATAATAAGATTCCTAAGGGGCTGGTCCAAAATAGGCATGGGGGAAGGAGAGATCTAGAAAGGGATGCACACTCACAAACAAACAACCCAAAAATATCTAAATCAATCATACAGCCCCTCAAAACCCCACCAACACTTAGAGAATTATCAAACTAGGTAAAAAAATCAAATCAAGAATGTGTGGGAGACATGAAATTGACCTTGAAATCACTTAAATTGAACACTCGTAGGTATCAAAACAAAAAATGAGCATAGGTTCAATCTAAAATATAAAATAAAGTAGAGAATTAAAAAAAAATGAAAGGGGGGGCAACCATATGATAAATTTTCCCTATGGTTGGTAGGGGGAAGGGGGGGGGGGGGAGTAGGATGTACCTTGAGTACAAATTCCACAGCAATGATGTACAGAATACAACAATGGTATATATAGGTGATGGGGGCATGGGGGCAAGGGGGTGGGGGGGAGGGGGGAGAGAGGCGGCACATCAAGGGGAGAGAGAGAGAGAGAGAGAGAGAGAGAAGTAGAGAGAGGTAGAGATAGAGTGAGATAATTCAAGAGAGAAGGAAGAGAGAGGTAGAGAGAGAATAATTTTTTTCTAATTAGTCAAAAAGCAAGTGCCAAAAAATAGGAAAAAAAATGCAAATGAATTCCAAAAAGTTCCAAACAAAAATTTAAAAAAAAAAAAAATCTCCAAAAAATTTGAGAACTTCTAGATAGCTTGTTATACTCAAAAACCTTATTTTTCTTCTATTACAACAAGAAAAAGAACCTTGAAAAAGGATAATTAATTGCAAAAAAAACTAAAAAATTCTAGAAATTCCAAAAAAAAATCATAAAAGTTTCTAACAAGGTATTCACATATTGGGCTACAAAATGACTTCTAATTTGCATGAAAAAACATAAAGAAAAGCATGAGAATTGATGAAACTGAGCAAATTAAGCAAAAGAAATGGAACGAGAAAAATTATGTACAACCTAGACAGATTTTCTAGTCCCAGGTGATCCAAAAGTCTTCAATGTTGGTGTTGATGATAGGCCTTGAGGCTAGATATGTTGACTAGTGGCAGCACCTCTCCATTCCAAGTCTCTAACTCCACTACACCCCATTGTAACATTGATCAAATTTTGTAAGGACCTTTATAATGAGGGATCCATTTGCCTCAAATTGTGCATGTAACTGAGGTTTATGTAAAATAACAAGCATACCCTTTTGTAATTTATTTTTCCATAGATTTTTATCATGAGCCTCATTCCTTTTCATTTGAGTCTCCTCCAATTGTTTTGTTACATGCAGGTGAATTTCCTCCACTTTGCTTAGTGTAGAGATTCTAGCAAAGACCTCAGGATCCTCTCTTCCCTCCACAAATTTTGTTCTGGGTCAACCATATAAAAACTTAAAGGGTTCAATAGCGATTACCCCATATACCAAATAAAAGGGGGAGCATATTGTTGCTTATTTGCATGCCAACCTATAGGCCAATAGAGTACCTAAATAAGCAGTGCCCCATATAGTGGGTTGTAACATACATTCCTTCCTTAGCATAGCAATTAATACCTTGTTAGTGGATTATGCTTGTCCATTTGCCCTAGGGTAGTATGCATAGTTCGTCCAATGTAGAACCTTTTGCTTGTTAAACATTTCATGCAAAAAATTTGTTCACAGTGTATCCCTTGATCTTTGCAATTTCAAGTGGACAACCAAATCTACAAATTATGTTGTTGTATAAGAAATTTGCAATTGTTTGGGCTATGCAATTAGGAGAAGCAATAACCTCTACCCACTTAGTTGCATAGTCAGTTGCAACCAACAAGTACTTCTCCTTTCTCAAAAAGGATGCAGGATAGATGGGCCCTATAAAATCTAGCCCCCACCTCTCAAATGATTGCCATGATGCAGAGACAACCGAAGGACTATGTCTCTACTTTGTGGGCTTGGGACCACAACTTTGATAGACATAACATGCATGAGCCCTATCATCTGCATCTCTGGATAGTGTAGGACACCATAATCCAGCATCAAGAATTCTATGACTCATGATATGGCCAAGGAGGTGCCCACCACTCAGTCCTTCACGTGCATTAACAACAATTTTCCTAGCCTCTTCTTCTTTCATGCATTTTCATAGATGATTATCCTTACCATATGTATACAAATTTCCTTCAATAAACATAAAAGGCATGCTTTTGATTAGAAGCCTCTTACTTTGCGCAGCATTGGCTGTAGTTGGATACATTCTAGTCCTGAGAAAATTTTTAATGTCATCATACCATCCTTATGCTTTAACAAAGAACAACTCAGCATCTCAAAATTCGTCTTCCACTCCAATTTCTTGGTCCTTTAGGCTAATCCTGGATGAATGATCAGCCATAAAATTTTCTTTGCCAAATTCTTGAAATAAAAGTAGCCACCTCCATAGCCTTCCTATTGCATGTGGCTTGTTTAACAAATACCTGAGTGGTTGATGATCCGTAATTATAATGAATTTTATCCCTAGCAAGTAACAGTGGAACTTTTGGATAGCAAATACCATTGCTAAGGCCTCCCTTTTTGTTGTACTGTAATTTTTTTCTGCTTTAGCCAAAACTTGACTGGCATACTAGATGGGTCTATCTAGCTTGTATTCTTCACTCTGTTGAGTGAGGACTACTCCCACATCATATGCACTTGCATCTACATGGATATGGAAAACCTTGGACCAATTTGGTGTAACAAGAATCGGTGTAGCCACCAGGTTGGATCTCAATGTCTAATAAGCCATCTCCTCATCTTCATCCCACTTGAACTGGACTTCCTTACCTATGAGCCTAGCGAAAGGCCTAGCTATATCTACATACATTTTAATAAACCTCCTATGGTAACCAGTATGACCCAAAAAAGTCTGAATATCTTTTGGTGATTTGGACCTAGGTAATTTCAAAATGGCTATAATTTTATCTGGGTCAGGGGCCATACCTTAAATATATACTATATGTCCCAAGAGAGTACCTTCTATCATTACCAAGTGACATTTATTAGGATTCAATTTCAATTTTGTTTCTCGACGTCTATTGAAAACCTATTGTAACTGAACCAGATGATCATTCAAGAAATCCATAGGAGTACTGGTTCAAGTACCTGAGAAGGATGAATAATCATCCATGAAAAGTTGGAAGGCCTCCAAAAGTAAGGGTCCAAAAATAAGGTTCACAATCTTGTTGAAGGTGGCTAGGGCATTTCTGAGTTCAAAAGCCATCTTGACATAAAAATATGTGCCCCAAGGATTGTAAGGAAGGTTTTCATCTCCCTATCCTCCGGGTGAATGGATATTTGGTTATATCCACTAAATCCATCCATGAAGTTGTATAGTGTATGTCCATCCACTTCTTTATAACCTGCTCTACAAAAGGCATAGGAAATCCATCTTGAAGGTTGTATTCCAAGCTTTTCCATAGTGTCTTCAGGCATCAAGTTAATGTCTAAGCCACCATCCACTATAACTCCTTGTAATTGATGTCCTCTAATAGTTACTATGAGTCATGGGAGCTTATAATCTATAAGGGGGACTTCCCCTATAGCTTTACCCTTTGCCACTAGAGTGGATGTGGAGGCTTCATCAATGATCTCTAGAACTTCTAATCTAAATTTTGCATCCATATTTATTAGATAAAAAATATTAACCTCCTTTTTAATGGATTTGAATAACCTTGAAGCTTCAAATTCCATAGGTGCATGGGCTATGTGTGACTGTTCAAACTCCTTCTGGGCCCTGGTGAATGCATGTCCAACGACATAACTTGTGCTTATAAGCTCTTCTTTTTGTTGTGTCTCTTCACTTGAAGTGGTTTTGTCCTCATACATCCACTTGTCTTTGTTTAGTCCATTTTTTCTTGACTCTTTGCATGTTTCTACTTGAGCATTCCCTTTGCTTCTTGTCCACATAACAAAAGAGACTATTTCTCTAAATTTACTATTCTAACAGATGGTGATGGCATGTTAGCTTCTTCTGCAACCTTTTCCTTACTCATTGAGATCATCTGAATGCGAGGTGTTGATGTGGATGCCTTGTCCTTTGGGCAACAAATGGTGTAGTGATATCTAGCTTCTGGGCGAGCAAGGAGGATATTTTTTTGGTAGACGGCATTTGCTTTGATAATGTTCACATTCCCAACACCTAAATCAAATGATTAGACTTCTAGAACAATTTCCAAAATTATCACGAGGACGTGGGTTATAGGTATTACCTTGAGTTGGTGAAGCAACCATTACATTTGAAGGTGGTTAGACTCCTCCTTATTCCCAGTATGCTTTTGTAAGCATTCCTCTTGAATGACACTCATGGGCTTCATGGCTAGCTTTTCTACATAACTAGCAACTTACACTTAAGAGAGGGCAATCACTTAGCACATGGCCATGTTTGCTACACATGGTGCACCATATTCCATTTTTTATGCCACCTCAACGAAGTTCTTGTAGCTCCTATCAAAGTTGTGCCAATTCCTTTGCTTGGGCTTTCTCTTCATTTTGTAGCTTCAATGATTCAATCTCACGTCTTAATTGAGTTAGTGCACTTTCTTCTTCTTTATGGGGCTTGTTTCTTTTTAAGCTCTCAAGATCTTTCCTCAATTTTGCCACGAGTTCTTCAGGTTCCATAGGGTATGGTAGACTAATTTGTTGGGAATATTATTAGAAATGCATCTTCTCTTCCCATTAACCCCTTGTTTTACATAGGGCTGAAAATCTTCTTACATGCTCATCAAGGTCTTCCTATGCTAATCCTCTAAATGAGGGAAATTTGATATTCAATCATGAAAGTAGATTTTCTTGGTCTACTTGAGCCAGCATATTTCCTACTGATGATGTGGATGAAAGGGGGTTGGCTGACCTACAAATGACTTTCCTTCTTGTTGTTTTGTAAGGGTCTCTTAGAGTTTGTGATCCGGTTGTGGTCATGAGCTGTGCATCTTATTCCTTAGGCTAAGATGATTCCAAGGAAAAGGAAGATTACCTCTTCACTGTTGTTGACACCTTTGCACTTCTTCTTCACTTGGTAATATTGGTTCTCTTATGCTCAAGCCGCCTTAACCCATCGGTGTGAAGAGATGGATAGGTATGTGCTTGAAGATGAAGAGGTGTTGCAAAATCCTTGATCTACACCAGCCAAATGAACTCCAGGAGTATATGGTGGGCCCTTTTAGCTTGCCAATGGATGTATTAGACACCCTATGTACCTTGGAAGATCACTCTCAAAAAGATAGATCAAAACAGATAAGTTGGAGTTAGCTCAGAGGTGAAAACTTGCTATTCTTGGTTCATACACCTGTCCAGTGTTTTACATAATTCTCTGAGCACAGCAGCAATTAGCTTAATTCCTCTTGGGGAAGTCTAGGTACCTTAAAGAGCTAACTTTCAAGAGTAATCTCATAAAAAATAATGAACCAGACACTGAGAATGAGTTTTAACAACTGATGACATCATCCCGATTTTCACGGGCTGCTACAGTTTGAGACCAGTGAGCAGCAAAATCAACATAACTCAAAATTTAGGAATCCAATGATTATGAAAATTTGTATGGTTATACTAGACAGTAAGCTGACTCCAACAAGCTTTAAATCACTGAATTTGGATAAGTAACCACTGCGAAATGGCTCTGACAAGATGAGTGAAAAAAATCGGGTACCTAACAGAGGAGTGAAGATGAACAGACCCTGTTGACTTCAAATGAACATAACTGAAGATTGCAACATCCAAATGACATGAAAATTTGTGAGCATATAGTAGACTTATAGAGCTAACTTTACCAAGTTAAATCACGGAAAATGATGCACCAAGCTCAGAGAAAACATCTCTGCAAGCTGACTGAGAAAACTGAGAGATATGGCAGTGAGTAGTACACTTCACAAGAACATGGAAATATGAACTCAAATAATCATGAAAATGAAAGTATATTGCTTGTACAATACAATGACTTACTGATACATATGTGTGCCTTGTAATCACACCTTGATATGGCATAAAGCTCAGCTCTTGGAGGTCTTCACATAGGTCTCTCTAACCACGACTAAAACTGCCATCTATTTATAGTTGAGTTTGGGAGGCTAACTTCCCTCAATCACTCTCCAATCAATCAATGATTGATTTGATTCTCTACCTACCACAAATCACGAATTCGTGGCTCCTCTTTCCATTCTTGATCAAGTGGACTCAACCACTTAAGATTCTTTCACTTTTACATTAAGTAAACTCTTCAAAAGTTACAAGAGGTAGTTCACAAGTGAACTTTACATAGTCTTCATTTTAAGGCTTTTTCTATGACTTTCTGGGACTCAAGCCAATACTTAGGCTTGTCATAGACTTGCTCCAACAGCTCCCCCTCAAGCCAAGTATGCTTGAGGTCTTCAATCTTCCAAGATTACCTGCAAACCAATCATAGCCTTGAATTTGCAAAGCTTTGTACCATCCAATGCTTTGGTTAGAATATCTGCATATTGTTGATGAGTGGAAACATATGATATTTGAATCTCTTTGCTTAGAACCTTTTCTCTTACATAGTGATAATGAACTTCAATATGTTTAGTCCTTGCATGAAAAATAGGATTAGCAGCCAAATGAATAGAACTCATATTGTCACCAAAAATAGTTGGAGTTCCAAACTCCAATCCAAGATCTTTGAATAATGTCTTCATCCACATAGCTTCTTGTGTAGCTATGGCAAGACCTCTGTATTCAGCTTCAGTAGAAGAGAGAGCAACTGTGGGTTGCTTCTTGGATGACCACGAAATAAGCTTTGAACCTGCAAAGGTAAGATAATCTTCCTTGGAGCCAGCCCAATCTGCATCAAAAAATAGCTTCAAACCTAAATCAGATACATAAGGATAATAAAGTCCTTCATTTATGGTTCCTTTGAGATACTTGAGAATCCTTTTGGCAGCATCCATATGTGGTTTCCTTGGTGTGTGCATAAATTGGCTTAGCACACTCACACTGTAACATATATCTACTCTTGTCAATGTGGCATAGTTGAGACTACCCACTAGACTTTGATATGATGTGATGTCCTCTATGAGTTCACCTTCATGTGAGCTCAATTTGTGATTGACCTCCATTGGAGTACCTGCAATCTTACAATCTTGCATCTTAAATTTTGCCAACATGTCCTTAATGTACTTTCTTTGAGTGAGAAACAAACCATGATCTTTGTAGACAACTTCCAAACCTAGGAAGTAGGTAAGTGAACCCAAATCACTTATCTTGAACTCTTCTCTCATCTGATCTTTGATCTTCTTCATACCATCTGCATCATTTCCTATCAATATAATATCATCTACATATACACATAAGTAGATGACCTCAGAATTACTCTTTTTAATAAAGAGTGAAGGATCTGCCTTGCTTGGTTGAAAGCCTTTGTCCTACAAGAATGAAACAAGCCTGAAATTCCAAGCTCTTGGAGCTTGCTTGAGACCATACAATGTTTTGTTAAGTTTACACACATAATCAGGATAAACTTGGTTCTCAAAACCAGGTGGTTGTGCCATATATACCTCTTCTGTTATCCAACCATTCAAGAATGCATTCTTTACATCTAGTTGAAGTATCTTCCAATTCTTGGAAGAGGCAATACTAAGCAAAACCCTAATAGTAGGCATCTTTGCCACAGGAGAGAAGGTCTCCTCATAATCAATTCCTTGAGTTTGTGCAAAGCCTTTTGATACAAGCCTTGCCTTATACCTGTTAATTGAACCATTAGAATTCTTCTTGAGTTTATAGACCCATCTTGAGCCTATTACCTTCATGGATGAAGTCTTGGGCACCAAATCCCAAGTGTTGTTTTCCTCAAGTGCTTCAATCTCTTCCTTCATTGCATGCTTCCATTCTGATTTTGCTTTGACCTCTTCAAATGATGATGGCTCCTCTTGGTTTATATCCTGTGCTATGTAGATAGAGTGTTTAGTTACTAATGAGGTGTCAAACCCATACCTTTCTGGTTTTTTCTTTTCCCTCATAGATCTTCTTAGGCCATGATGTGATGATTCTGCCTCATGTCCAAGTTCCTGCAATTTTGCTTTACCTTTAGACTTCCATGCTTTGATCTTTTCCATATGAGATTCTTCATCATCCTCTGAGGTGTCTTGTTCTTCAATCTTTAGTTGTTCTCTACCAAGCTTTGGAAAATCTTCTTCAAGATTATATGGTAAATTGACCTTCCTGCATGAATCTTCATACCATGAATTGTTCTCATCAAAAACTACATCTCTGCTTACCAAGAATCCTTTGTTGGTAGGGTTGTATAACCTGTAGCCCTTTTGATTGTTGTCATATCCAATAAATAAACACCTTTCTGCCTTTGGATCCATCTTGCCTCTAACCTGTGAAGGAACATGAGCAAAAGCAATACATCCAAAAATTTTACAATGATCTAAACTTGTTCTTCTTTCATTCCAAGCCTCATATGGAGTCATCCCATCAAGAGATTTTGAAGGCAACCTGTTAATCAAGTAAGTGGCTGTAGATACAGCCTCAGCCCATAAGTAATTAGGTAAATGCTTTTCATTTAACATAGACCTTGCAGCTTCAACAATTGTCCTATTCCTCCTTTCTGCCACTCCATTTTGCTCAGGAGTGTACCTTGTAGTTACCTCTCTTTTGATTCCTCTTTCTTGAAGAAAAGAATCAAACTCATGGGAGAAGTATTCTCCCCCTCCATCTAACCTTAGCCTTTTTAGTGATTTACCTGTTTGATTCTCCACAAGAGCCAAATATCTTTTGAAACATGAAAAAACTTCATCTTTGTGTTTCATAAAGAATAGGATAGTCCATCTGTTGCAATCATCAATAAAGGAAACATAATACCTTGATCCAGATATTGAAGCTTCCTTGCTAGATCCCCATACATCTGTATGAACCAACTCCAAGAGATCTCCATGCATATAACCTTTCTTCATGAATGGTAACCTGTGAGACTTTCCAAATTGACATGCACTACACTTATAAATCATATGTTGTTTTGACAAATTAGGAAGTCCAAGTACACTTTGGTCCCTGCAGATTTGCTTTAATGACCTTTCACCAATATGTGCTAACCTTTTGTGCCATACTTCCAATTCTGTGAGTGTCTGACTACCATAATTAAAGAGAGCAATGTTTCTAGTGTCCTGTAATTCAAATGTGAACAATCTACCTGTCTTTTCACCTTTTGCAATTCTTCTGAATCCTTGACTTGGATCTTCAACAAATGCTCCTGCTTTTGTGAACCTGACTTGCAACCCTTTCTCTACTATCTGCCCAACACTTATCAAATTCTTTGTAATGGTAGGGACATAGAGTACCTTACTGAGTAGGTTGATGTTTCCATCAGGTGCTTTGACATTGCCTATTTTCTCCACAGGATGTTTTGTATCATCTCTTGTTTGTACCTCATGCTTATTCCTTGGATCTTCTAAATCTGATAGGAGTGCCACATTTCCTGCCACATGATTTGAACAACCTGAATCTATGTAGAAAACATGCTCATCAGATTTACCTTGTGGCATAGCCATGTTCATGATCAATAATGAATCCTCTTTGTTTGAGTCTTCTGTGTAGTTATTGAAGTCTCTCCTTCCTTTGTAGCCTCCTTGATAGTTTGAATGATTGTAGTTGTTGTAGTTGCCATGGTAGTTGTTGAACCTTCCTCTTGAGTAGCCATAACTTCCTCTATTGTATCATCTGCCTCTTTGATTCCTGGGATTCCTAAAGCAATTTTCAGTTGTATGATTAGTTAATCCACAAATAGAACATGAGTTGGAGTCTTGGAATCTCCCCCTGCCTTGTCTACCTCCTCTTCCTCTACCTCTGCCATGTCTTCCTCTACCTGCATAGTTAGCTTGATATGTACCTGCTTCATCATCCACTTTCTTTGCCTTTCCTTTGTTATCTTTGGACTTGCTTTTATCAGTGTATAAAGCTGAAGATTGATTACCTTTAGAGCTTTCTCTATTTTTTATAAGCTTTGCCTCTTGAGTAAGTAGTTGTCCAATCAGTGTATTGAAATCAGGTACATGTATGTCCATGTACAAATCCATAGCTGTGGTGAATGCTTCCCACTTGTCATCTGCCTTCAAGCCATTGATGACCTGCCTTACAATTTGCTCTTCATCTATTACCTCTCCAATGCTTCCCAACTGATCCGCTATGTCCTTGAGCTTTGTGACAAAATCAGTCACATTTTGTTTGGGAGCCTTCTTGAGAGTTGTGAAATCCAGCCATAGTTGATGCTTCCTAGCTTTGGTACTTGAAGAAAAGAAAGCTTCAAGTGCATCCCACACTTCCTGAGATGTCTTACAACTCCTAATGTGAGGCAACAAAAAATCTGAGATAGAGTTGAGGAGATAAGACCTTGCAAGTGCATCCTTGGAGCACCATGTGCTCAATCTTTCTTGCTCTTCTTGTGTTGGTTGACTTTTGTTCCTGAAACTTGGCATAACTTCATCTCCAGCCACATAACCATATAAACTTCTACCTTGGAGATAAGCTTCCATTCTTAATGACCAAGCTGAGTAGTTACCTCTGTCCAATTTGTCAATTGATGAAGGAAAGCCATCTGCCATGTTGTCCAACCTTGTTCTGATACCACTGTGAAGAGATGGATAGGTATGTGCTTGAAGATGAAGAGGTGTTGCAAAATCCTTGATCTACACCAGCCAAATGAACTCCAGGAGTATATGGTGGGCCCTTTTAGCTTGCCAATGGATGTATTAGACACCCTATGTACCTTGGAAGATCACTCTCAAAAAGATAGATCAAAACAGATAAGTTGGAGTTAGCTCAGAGGTGAAAACTTGCTATTCTTGGTTCATACACATGTCCAGTGTTTTACATAATTCTCTGAGCACAGCAGCAATTAGCTTAATTCCTCTTGGGGAAGTCTAGGTACCTTAAAGAGCTAACTTTCAAGAGTAATCTCATCAAAAATAATGAACCAGACACTGAGAATGAGTTTTAACAACTGATGATATCATCCCGATTTTCACAGGCTGCTACAGTTTGAGACTAGTAAGCAGAAAAATCAACATAACTCAAAATTTAGGAATCCAATGATTATGAAAATTTGTATGGTTATACTAGACAGTAAGCTGACTCCAACAAGCTTTAAATCACTGAATTTGGATAAGTAACCACTGCGAAATGGCTCTGACAAGATGAGTGAAAAACATCGGGTACGTGACAGAGGAGTGAAGATGAACAGACCCTGTTGACTTCAAATGAACATAACTGAAGATTGCAACATCCAAATGATATGAAAATTTGTGAGCATATAGTAGACTTATAGAGCTAACTTAAACAAGTTAAATCACAGAAAATGATGCACCAAGCTCAGAGAAAACATCTCTGCAAGCTGACTGAGAAAACTGAGAGATATGGCAGTGAGTAGTACACTTCACAAGAACATGGAAAGATGAACTCAAATAATCAAGAAAATGAAAGTATATTGCTTGTACAATACAATGACTTACTGATACATATGTGTGCCTTGTAATCACACCTTGATATGGCATAAAGCTAAGCTCTTGGAGGTCTTCACATAGGTCTCTCTAACCACGACTAAAACTGCCATCTATTTATAGTTGAGTTTGGGAGGCTAACTTCCCTCAATCACTCTCCAATCAATCAATGATTGATTTGATTCTCTACCTACCACAAATCACGAATTCGTGGCTCTTCTTTGCATTCTTGATCAAGTGGACTCAAGCACTTAAGATTCTTTCACTTTTACATTAAGTAAACTCTTCAAAAGTTACAAGAGGTAGTTCACAAGTGAACTTTACATAGTCTTCATTTTAAGGCTTTTTCTATGACTTTCTGGGACTCAAGCCAATACTTAGGCTTGTCATAGACTTGCTCCAACAATCGGGACATGCCAAATTTTGTTGGGGGATTCTTTAGTTGAAAGGTGCGTGAGTGTTTGTAGGAGAAGAATGGACAAGAAGAAGATAGAAAATTACATCGAAAGCCTCTATGTCTTGATTAATCATAAAGAATACAATAGGTTTTTCTAGAATGAGATAAAATGCTCTTTGTGCTATAGCACTTAAGCCCAAGAGCACATACACAAGTGTACAAAAAATAGCACAATGACTACTAATGTAATCAACCTCCTCTATGTCAGTCCTCCACCTTGTCTAGTAGCTTGCCCTTGTGTGCACCTTGCACTCAGGCTTCCAATAAGGTTGAAGGATCTCTCTCTGTCGACATGCAGCACATCCTTGATGGTCTTTTGTTCCACCTTAGTTTCTCTCCTAGTTGCTCTCTGTGCAATCTCTCTGCATACTTCTTCGCACACTTTGTCACTCTCCTTGCATACCTTGCTTCCCTATGCACGTACTATTCAAATGTCTTTCTCTCTCTTGCTCCTTATTCTAACTCCTTAGTCCAAGAATTGCTAATGCCTTTCATTTTGTTTCAATTCCCCTTTTCGTACATCGATTCAACTACTAGTGTATCTTGGTGCTCACTTTGATGTCCCAAGAATCACTTCATGTGTAAGGTCAATGCCTCCCTATTTTGTTCTATAATGACTTTATGAGAATTCTCCAAAATGTGTGCATAAGGGAGGATTCACATGAACCTTCCAAAACACTAAAAAACCCAACACTTGCCTATGCCCTCAAAATGTTCAAGCACTGCATTGTTGTGGAGAAGGATGAAGCCCAAGTCAGCTTCATTAGGATGTGGATTAATGGCTTGTATTAATGCTCCTATGAGGAGTAAGAGGTTGGGAAGAAACATATAGCTAACACAGGGAGATTCTAGCTTGCATCAAGGGAGCCTGTGCCACAATTGGCAGATGATCCAGGAGACATGGTTGACCTCGAGGAGCCAGTCTAGAGCAAGAAAAGCCCTTGGAACCTTCTCAAATCCCTAAAGATGTTGCTATGCAAGAGGCCGAGCATTTATATGATCAGCTTCTATTGTAAAAGGGTTGATGAACTTTGTAAACATATAATTTTGTAATGATTTGATTATTGGAATATAAGGATCAATGTTTTTGTTGTTTGTGCTTAGCCCATTTCACATTCTATGCATTTGTGGTGGATTGATATGTGGTTTGCTTTACATTTTATGGATGATTAAGGTCATAGTGTTGAAGTGGTAATTGGAACAGCTTGATAAGCTAGAATAGAAGTATGCAGAAAAGCTACTCCAATGTTTATGCTAGTGTCAAATGATGTGATGTTATATATACTGACCCTTGAAAAGTGTATTTTATTTCTCCATGTAGGTTAACTCAAATTCTTAATAGGAATGAGAACATAAATCTCACATCAAGAGTGCCAAGTACTATATCAAGAGATTGAGTTTCTTTGTTTGTGCCATAATTGTCATTACTTTTTGAAATTGGAAACTCTGACATGAGGTGCTGGATCATTTGATGGACTTTTTTGGCATTGAAAATAATTTAGTAAGCTTCTTCAATGAATCTGATGCCTCAATGGTGGTTTCTCATGGTACTAATTGAAAAATGAAATAATGTTTTTCGTTGTTAGGAAAATGAGCCGTTTTTTCAGCATTTTATGCATCTTTTCTCAAATAAAAAAGAGAACATGTCTTTGTTCTCCTTTGTTATGACTCGGTGTTCTAGGTCTACCTTTTCACTGCATTTTGTAGTTAATGATTTCTTTGGACATAAATACTTTAAACTTTGCTTTCAATGGATACATCTATGGAGGCCTCGAAAAATCATCAATAAAATTCACAAAGTAAAGGTAGTTGCCAAAAGAAGGTGTCTACATAGAACCACAAACATAAGTGTGAACAAGCTGCAATTTCTGAGTAGCTCATATTGAACCATCTTTTGGGAAGGAGGAATGCTACATTTTGCCCAAGATATAGCCTTCATAGATATGTTTATGAGGTGCTTCAAGTTTGGGTAGAGAAGATACCATTTCAGATTTTTATAGGCATAGCAAAGTAGTGAAATTCAGATGATCAAAGCATGCATGCCAAAGCTTTGCATCTGAGACAGCCTGAGAATCTTGAACTATACATGTTGAATCATTCATAGACTTTGCATAGTCTATGAGCTTATATAGCCCACAAATTAAATGCCAAAAGCAATAATAACATTGTCATTTGACAGATCATGAACTCTACATTTGTCATCAACAAATTTGACAACCAAGAAAATCTTGGCTAATATGGAAACTAACAATAGATTTTTCTTGATCCTTGGCACAAACAAAGCATTCAACAATATGAAAGAAATACCTTCAGCCATAGTCAGAATGATCTTACCAACTCCCATTACAAGATAAGAGGACGTGTTAGCACATGTGGTAGGATTTATTGTAGGCAAAAGTTTAAGTGAACTAAAGAAACTATGTTGTGAGGTAATATTTCTTACTACAGACATACAATGTGCATGAGAAGATGGGTCATAGCTACAAACAATAGTAAACACCCATCCTTCATTCTGTACAAGATTAGCACACTTTGTTTTAGGTGTAAAGGCTTCTACAACAACCATTCCAGCCTCTTTCTTCTTTGCCTCTTTTGCAGTGAGTTTTGAAGAACTCTTTATGAGATGATCATTTCCTTTACAGAACCTGCAAAATTGTTTCTACTTTTTTGTTTTCTTCTCGTCTTTGTTTTCCCTTTTTTATTGTGCAAAATTAGTAGATTTTTTCTTACTAGTAGATGATCTCCATTTACCTTTGCCATTCTAAATAGCTAAGAAAGCTCAATCTACAACATGCATAATGGACCTGTTTTGCTTAGACTAACCTTCCTGCAATAAAACATATCCTCAAATATTAAGGCATTTGGATTTCCTTTCATCATCAACCGAAGAGTAAAAGAAAAACTCTAATGTAAATAAAGAAGACCATTAAGAATAGTCTGCACAAGTGAACTATCTGGCAAGACTTCATCTACACAAATCAACTTCTCTTAAAACTCTTTTATCTATGTATTGTCCATAGAATCTCCTTCATTCAAATGCTCACTCTCCAATTGTTTTCAAAGGTAACAAACATGAGCCTCATTTCTTGCCTGGTATGAAGTGGTAACTATATCCCAAGCATCCTTTGCTATTTTGTGTGAGCAAATATGAGGGATAATGGCACATTTGATCGAAAAAGCTATCAATGCATATGCTTGAGCATCTAGTAAGTGCAACAAGAACTGCAACACCAATAGGAATTTTAAGATCCTCATCTTTAACACCATCTCCATCACCTTCAATAATTGCATTTATAGGTGAAATAGTTTGTTTTTCAACACCTTGCACAATATTCCACCTTCCTTTTACCACCAATGCATGACCCATCATATATGCCCATAATAGGTAATTAGTGCCATCCAACTTGTCCTCACCAACCAACATATGGAATACATCATTGCTTTTAATCAGGGCTACTAACTAAAATACATTGATGTAGTAAAAGGATTGTATCTCAAAAAATTGAATAGAACTACCCTGTCGGGCTCTACTAAACCTATAGTATACTTCTAAGCACTTGTACTAGTGAAGCAAAACCTGTATATATGTTTTGGACAAAAGGAAAAAATTTCCTACACAAGCCTGTTGGGAGAGGATGGTTGGATGCACTCAGAGATTGAGTAGGTGCTGCTAAACCTGCTTCACACCAGCCCTCTTTGACTCCAGGAATGCTTAGTACACTTGATTAGCTTCCAAATGATACCAAGAAAGCATATATGTACTTTGTAAATGATATGTGTAATGATTAAATCAAAACAGACTACTTGAGACTTCAAGAATCCAAGAAAACTTGCTATTTTGGTATTGACACCTGCTCAATCTTTCACTCAGTATGACCAGCACACTTACAATTGATCAAATTCCTTCTGGACATATTAAATTAGCTTAACAAGCTACCATTTGCAAGTGGAATGAGAATAAATGATGAACTATACTCTGAGAAATGAGTTTAGCAAAATATATGTACCCCCGACTTTTTAGTAGCTCTGCAGACAAATACCAAAGACTGCTTCGAAGGCGATTTCTCGAAAATGGCTGAACCAAACTTCTTCAACCTTTGTAATCTTGTATAATGCTTTGAGCTGGTTCCAACAAGCCTTGAATCACTTGATTTGGTTCAATAGATCCTGAGATATGCCTTGTTGAAGTTGACAGACTTGGAGTGTGTACTCAGAGAATTACAGAGTAGATGAATGTAAGTATTTCTATTAGATCATGTAAATGTACATTCCCATTGGCATGATAAACATAGCTCAATGGTACTCAGAGGTGTAGGCTATGGAGTAGACCTCACACACTCAATGATTGATACAGAAATGCCTCGGGATGAGTGAAGTACACCCGCGACTTTTGACTTGTAGCTTTTATAGGAGTTGAGTGAGAATTTGAATTAGAATTCAAATCAATCTCCTTGAATCTTTCACCTATTGTTGATTGAGATATTCCCTCAATCAATCAACAACTTTTTCCACGACTTTCAATCAATTAGGTGTGATTACATAATATGCCAAGTCACTAAGACTTTTACAAGAGGTGAAAATGGTAATAGTTCATAAGCATAAGTTCCTATGACTCTTGCTTCATGTAGAGATATCCTTCAAGGGTTCCAAGCCAAAGGTGAAGGCTTGAATTGCACCAACAGCTCCCCCTCAAGCCAAACATTTTGGCTCAAGTCTTCATCTTCATTCTTCAATCACATCCTGTAATCCAATCATGGATTTGAATCTGCATAACTTGTTTCCATCCAAAGCTTTAGTAAGTAAATCTGCACATTGCATATTAGTAGACACATAAGTCAACTGAATGTCTTTGCTAAGTAATTTTTCTCTCACATAGTGGTAATGAACCTCTATGTGTTTTGTCCTAGCATGATATATTGGATTAGCTGCAAGGTGAAGAGAACTTGTGTTGTCACCAAAGATAATTGGTGGCCTTGTATATAGGCCTAACTCTGTATACAAAAGCTTTAACCAAATAGCTTCCTGAGTGGCATTTGCTAGCCCTCTATACTCTGCTTCAGTAGATGACAAAGCTACTGTAGGTTGTTTCTTGGCTGACCAAGAAATAGGTTTATCACCTGCAAAACATATGTATCCTGATGTGCTTCTCCTATCATCCTTGCATCCTGCCCAATCTGCATCTGAATACACTTTAATATCAATGTCTGATGTATAAGGAAAGTACAAACCATGGTTCTTAGTTCCCTTTAGATACTTCAAGATCTTCTTTGCTGCCTCTAGGTGAGGTACCCTTGGTTTGTGCATGAATTGGCTTAGCACACTAACTCCATATGCTATGTCAATTCTGGTTAAGGTAGCATAATTCAAACTACCAACCATACTTTGGTATCCTGTAATGTCTTGGACCTCATCCCCTTCATGAGCACTAAGCTTTAGGTTGACCTCCATTGGAGTGCTTGAGACTTTAGCTTCCTACAAATTAAACTTCTTGACCATATCCTGTACATACTTCTTTTGAGTAATATATATACCTGAATTAGTATACACTAATTCAAGATCTAAGAAGTATTTCAATAATCCAAGATCATTGATCTTGAATTCCTTCATCATCTGTCCTTTGATGTGTCTAATCCCACTGACATCATTACCTGTAATGATGATGTCATCAACATAAACACACAAGTATATTACCTCTGTACTACTCCTCTTTATGAATAGAGAAGTGTCTGCTTTACTCATCACAAATCCTTGGTCTTGGAGATATGTTGTCAACCTGTAATTCCATGCTCTAGGTGCCTGCTTCAAACCATATAGAGCCTTCTTCAATTTACAAACATAATTTACCTTCTTGGGATCTTCATAGCCAGGTGGTTGTGACATGTAGACTTCTTCAGATATCCATCCATTCAAGAAAGCATTCTTGACATCCAATTGATACATGTTCCAATTCTTGGATGCATCTACACTCACTAGTACTCTGATTGTTGGCATCTTAGCCACAGGAGAAAATGTCTCCTCATAATCATTGCCTTGGGTTTGTGCAAAGCCCTTGGCTACCAACCTAGCTTTGTACCTGTTGATTGTTCCATCAGAGTTCCTCTTTAGCTTGTAGATCCATCTGGATCCTATCACCTTCATAGAATCCTTCTTTGGTACCAAGTCCCATGTGTCACTCTCCTTGAGAGCCTCTATTTCTTCATCCATAGCTTCTTTCCATTCTGTTTTTGTGATTGCCTCCTCATATGAACCTGGTTCTTCATTCAACAAATCCTTTGCAAGATATACAGAATGCTTAGTTACAAGAGAAGTGTCATACCCATATCTGATAGGCTTCTTACTTTCTCTCTGAGATCTCCTCAATGCTTGAGTTGAGGATTCTGGTGTATCCTCTAGCTTCTTCATTTTCATCTTTCCTTTGGACTTCCATGCCTTGAATTCTTCAAGGTTAATTGTGTCATCATCATCTGAGCTTGATTCTTCTTTTTGGATTGGTTCCTCTTTGGTGAGCTTTGGGAAATCTTCTTCCATATCATAAGGTAGACTAACCTTCCTGCATTCATTTTCATACCATGAGTCATTTTCATCAAAGATGACATCTCTGCTTACCTTGAAACCTTTGTTTGAGGGGTTGTAGAATCTGTACCCTTTCTGGTTCAAGTCATAACCAATGAAGATACATTTTTCAGCTTTAGAGTCTAGCTTTCCCCTAACCTGTGAGGGAATATGCACATATGCAATACAGCCAAAGATTTTGCAATGATCCAATGATGGTCTCTTACCATGCCAAGCTTCATATGGTGTCATTCCATCAAGTGTCTTTGATGGCAACCTGTTAATGAGATAGGTGGCAGTAGATACACTCTCTGCCCAAAGATAATTTGGCAACTTCTTTTCATTAAGCATAGACCTAGCTGTTTCTACAATGAGTCTATTCCTTCTTTCAGCTACCCCATTTTGTTCAGGTGAGTACCTTGTAGTTATCTCCCTCTTGATGCCTCTTTCCTGCAAGAAGTCTTCAAATTCATTGGAGAAGTATTCACCTCCTCCATTTGACCTTAGCCTTTTCAAGTTTCTACCTGTTTGATTTTCAACTAGTGCAAGATATCTTTTGAAACAATTAAACACTTCATCCTTATGCTTCATAAAGTATAACACAGTCCATCTGCTATAATCATCAATGAAAGACACATAATACCTTGATCCTGAAATGGATGGTTCCTTGCTAGGACCCCAAACATCTGTGTGCACCAATTCTAGGTAGTCTTCATACATAAAACCTTTCTTTGAATAGGGTAATCTGTGTGACTTACCAAATCGACAAGCTCCACACTTGTAAATCATGTGTTGCTTGGACACATTAGGTATCCCAAGCACACATTGATCCCTGCACATTTGCTTTAAAGTCCTTTCACCAATGTGACCTAACCTCTTGTGCCATATTTCTAATTCTGAAAGTGTTTGATCCTTGTAATTGTATAAAGCAATGTTCTTTGTGTCCTCTAGCTCAAAAGTAAATAATCTACCTGATTTCTCTCCCTTGGCTATCCTTTTGAATCCATGTCTTGGGTCCTCCACATATGCTCCATGTTGATTGAATCTGACCAACAATCATTAGGTTCTTGGTAATGGTTGGTACATAAAGTACCCTGCTCAATAGGTTTTGGTTACCATCACAAGTTTTCACATTTCCAAACTTTATAACAGAATGTTTAGTATCATCACCTGTCTGTACCTGATGTTTGCCTTTGGGTTCTTCCAAATCAGAAAGTAGTGCCACATTACCAGCTACATGGTTAGAACACCCTGAATCAATGTAAAATAAATGATCATCATTTGTACCTGCCTTGGAGGTCATATTCATGATCAATAGGGAGTCATCTTGCTCCTCTGTATAGTTGTTGTAATCCCTTCTATTTCTGAATCCACCTTGGTAGTTACTATTGTGGTTGTGGTTGTAATTGTTGTTGTACTGATTTTTGTATCCATTGTAGCCTTGGTGTTGGTTGAATCTGCCTCTACCTTGAGAGTATCCACCTCTTTGATGGCCTCTTCCTCTCTGATTCTTATAGTTTCTGTAGCACTCATCTGTGGTATGGTTAGACAATCCACAAATGTTGCATGGTGATGAGTTGTAGGGTCTCCCCCTACCTTGCTTACCTCCTCTGCCTCTACCTCTTGAAGATCTACCTCTCCCTGCATAGTTAGCTTGGGAGGTAGAGCCTTCTTCATCAACCTTCTTACTTTTACCTTTATCTTTAACCTTCTTATCAGTGTATAAAACAGAGGGGTTGTTACCTTTTGATTGCTCTCCATTCCTTGTAAGCTTTGCTTCATGTGTGAAGAGTTGACCAATCAGAGTTGTTAGATCAGGAGCATGTATGTCCATGTATAGGTCCATTGCTGTGGTAAAGCTCTCCCATTTGTCATCAGCTTTTAGTCCATTGATTACCTGCCTTACTATTTGTTCCTCTTCAATCTCTTCTCCAATACTTGCAAGCTGGTCTGCAATGTCTTTGACCCTAGTGACAAAGTCTGAAACTGATTGCTTTGATTGCTTCCTAAGAGTAGTGAATTCAATCCATAGTTGATTCTTTCTGGCCCTTGTACTTGATGAAAAATATGTTGACAAGGTTTCCCAAGTCTCTTGGGAAGTCTTGCAATTCCTTATGTGAGGTAAAAGGAAATCAGATATAGAGTTAAGAAGGTAAGACCTTGCCAATGCATCTTTTGCACACCATATGTTGAGCCTTTCTTGTTCATCCTTGGTGGGTAGTCCTCTTGCTTTGAATGAGGGTAATTCCTCATCTCCTGAGATGAATCCAAATAAGCTTCTTCCTTGTAGATAGGTCTTCATCCTTAGAGACCAAGCTTGGTAATTGTTCCTGTCCAATTTGTCAATGAATGAAGGAAAACCATCTCCCATGTTACCTTATTTGCTCTGATACCACTGTTGGGAGAGGATGGTTGGATGCACAGAGAGATTGAGTAGGTGCTGCTAAACCTGCTTCACACGAGCCCTCTTTGACTCCAAGAATGCTTAGTACACTTGATTAGCTTCCAAATGATACCAAGAAAGCATATATGTACTTTGCAAATGATATGTGTAATGATTAAATCAAAACAGACTACTTGAGACTTCAAGAATCCAAGAAAACTTGCTATTTTGGTATTGACACCTGCTCAGTCTTTCACTCAGTATGACCAGCACACTTACAATTGATCAAATTCCTTATGGACATATTAAATTAGCTTAACAAGCTACCATTTGCAAGTGGAATGAGAATAAATGATGAACTATACTCTGAGAAATGAGTTTAGCAAAAATATATGTACCCCCGACTTTTTAGGAGCTCTGCAGACAAATACCAGAGACTGCTTCGAAGGCTATTTCTCAAAAATGGCTGAACCAAACTTCTTCAACCTTTGTAGTCTTGTAGAATGCTTTGAGCTGGTTCCAACAAGCCTTGAATCACTTTATTTGGTTCAGTATATCCTGAGATATGCCTTGTTGAAGTTGACAGACTTGGAGTGTGTACTCAGAGAATTACAGAGTAGATGAATGTAAGTATTTCTATTAGATCATGTAAATGTACATTCCCATTGGCATGATAAACATAGCTCAATGGTACTCAGAGGTGTAGGCTATGGAGTAGACCTCACACACTCAATGATTGATACAGAAATGCCTCGGGATGAGTGAAGTACACCCGCGACTTTTGACTTGTAGCTTTTATAGGAGTTGAGTGAGAATTTGAATTAGAATTCAAATCAATCTCCTTGAATCTTTCACCTAAAAGTTGATTGAGATATTCCCTCAATCAATCAACAACTTTTTCCACGACTTTCAATCAATTAGGTGTGATTACATAATATGCCAAGTCACTAAGACTTTTACAAGAGGTGAAAATGGTAATAGTTCATAAGCATAAGTTCCTATGACTCTTGCTTCATGTAGAGATATCATTCAAGGGTTCCAAGCCAAAGGTGAAGGCTTGAATTGCACCAACAAAGCCACTACCATAGTGCATTTGAAGACCAAAACGAGCTCAGATCAAACTTTTGCCACCACAAAATGAAGCGGTTTTGAAGTCCTAATCACCCCGAATATGCACACAAATAGCATAATGAAGAAAAAGCTTGAAGCATAACACACAATACTGAATGTGTTACCAAGTGAATGTACAAAGATAAGTGATCCATTAGGGTTATAGGCATCTATACAAGCCAAGGGAAAAAAGCATCCTAAGGCGGGAAAAAAGTTCCCCATTGGTCCTAGTGTGTTCACAAACATCACTACCAAAATATATCAACACTTGGAACCGGTCGTGCTTACTCTACTCGCACAAAAACAAATACTTTTTACTATGAACTGCTCTGATACCAATGAAGTGATGCAGTGGCAATGCACTAGAGTGGATTCTCCTTCACGTGTGCTTTGGGATGATGCCCTCATGGTGGAAAAAACATGCTCTGAATGATGCACAGTGTACTCCACACAAACCTAGAGAATACGCATACATGGAGAGTTTAGACACAAACTCCCTAGGTTTTATCGAATGCGATCGAATTCTCAGCTTGTGACTCACCAAGACACTATATGTTTTATTAAAGAACATATACAAAAGTGTGCACTGGCCATTTGGCTTTTCACATGGACACTTATAGTAACAACAGTAAATGTTTTCCAATGGTGTGAAATGTCATAGAAACAAATGAGCTAAAATGGCATGAAATGTTCAAAGACCAGCTATATGAATATCCAAAGAGATATCTCCTATTTTCCATATGCAATTTGACAAGAAACATTAGTAAACAAAAACTACCTAAAATTCAATGCACTTTTTTCAAATGGTGATATATAAAAGGATTTTCAATAATCAAGGGAAGTGTCTACAAATAGTAAGAAAATGTTCATTATCTTCAGATGACATCATAGTCAACAGATAGAGAAATTTTATTACTAACTTACTCATAGTGTTTAGTTTGTAAAAAGAATGGTATGAAGTGGTGGATTCTCAATGAAAAAGAGATTGATAAGCATAAGTGTGAATAAAATGTTATTTGAAATTATTTAAATTATATATATATATATATATATGTGTGTGTGTGTGTGTGTGTGTGTGTGTGTGTGTGTGTATGTGTGTGTGCGTGTGATGGACACAAAGGAAACCATCTTCAACCTTAGATTTCATATGACTCTATATCTCATGATCGATTCAGAATTTGGAGAATTCTAAATTTGGAGAAACCAATGCTTCCACAACGTCCAAAATCATGTGATTCAGAATTTGGAGAAACCAATGCTTCCACCATGTCTAGAACATGCCAAAACCCTCATATCAGCTGTCTATTTGCCTAATTCTGACACTAGAGGTTGTTTCAAATTGATGATGTCATCAATGATATCATCAATTCATAACTACCATTGATGAAACACCCTTGAAAATCTATATAAGGAGGGGTTGGCCACATATATACTCACTCTTGCCAATGCCAGACTTGGGGGCTGAAGGAGTTGTGATCTCCAAGTAATTACTTTCCAAGTTCAAGTTCTACTTCTAGTCTTGTGCCTTGTTCTAGTCTTGTCTAGTCTAGTATCTTGGACATCTTATCGTGTCCTATTGCAATCTCATAGTACAAGATCCTTTTCAGTTACTCCTTGTATCTAGTTCATCTCTTTGAAGGGAGTTCTTGTAATCCATATATCTTGCATCATACATACGGTCCTTGGTTGTGTGATCTCCTATATCATCTCTAGCCCAGTTATCCACACCTATCAGTCAGAGGTTGTGGAATGTCTTCTATCAAATCTATATTGTTGTATTATTTTCCTTATGTAGGTAAACTTGTAATCAAAACTTTAATTTGGAAATTTTATCTATTCTAGTCAAAGGGCACGATCTCATGCTCCCTTGACAGTTTGGCAAGACTACCTTCTTCAAGACCATGAACCATGGAGATTATTTGTGATGAAATTTTTTGTGCACTTAAAGTTATTCAACAAAAAGTCCAAGAGATACAAGAAAACCAAGAAAGGATTCAACAACAAAACACTCAAGATGTAATCACAGAACTTCAAAGGCAAATTCAAGAGCTGTAGATCATTGGAAATCAATCTTCTTCAAGTAATCCCATGGCAACCAATATGAAGAAAAGTCCAAAATTGAGCATGCTTGAGAAATTTGATGGGAGAATATCAAAGTTTCAAGGATTTCTTCCACAAGTGAAACTATTCATAAGAATGCAACCAAACAGGCACCCAGATGATGCTTCTCAAGTAGCACCCATAAAACTCTATTATGTGGCCCTAGTCTTTCATGATTTGCACCTATCCTTGAGAAGGATATGGAAATTTAGTATGATTTCAAAGATTTTGTTCAAGAGTTCACATCTTCTTTTGGGGATACCAATAGTTCACATGTTGACAAAGCTAAGGTAATATGTCTAATTCTATCTATGCATCAGACTTCAAACAAATCATTTGTGATCTCACATGGCATGCCGCATGAGGATTATTTTATTAACCAATTTTGATGGGGTTTACTTGACAATGTGAAGGACCTCATGTTAACCATGTCTAAGGTAAATACTCTGAATGAATTCATGAATTACGCAATTGAGTGTGATAATAGGTTAACCGCCCTTGAAAACCTATATAAAGAAGGGTTGGCGAGATATATACTCAGTCTTGCCAATGCCAGTCTTGGGAGCTCAAAGAGTCGTGATCCCCTAGAGAGTATTTTCGAAGCTTCGGTTCCAGTTCTAATCTTGTGCCTTATTCTAGTCTTGTCCGTCTAGTATCTTGGGCATTTTGTCGTGTCCTATTGTACTCTCATAGTACAAGATCCTTTCTAGTTACTCCTGTTGTGGCCTTTGTTCACAAATATATCATGTTAAGGGATATGGGACAGATAACACGTATAAATGCATAGTATTGAACAAACCATTCTATTTCATATGGGTTGTGATATAATTTATATAACAAGAAATTTGTTGTAGATTTGATGGCATATGAGTTTCTTTTTTACAATCAACAAGATGCACCAATACAAAAATTATTTCTTCCTTCCTAGAAATCACTGATCTCTACTTAAAAATTTGTCAAAATAAGCACATAAGGATAGATCAAATTGTTACTTAGAGACCATATGAAACAATGCATTATCAAAATGATTTCTAATTATGATGAATCCATCATTAACCTTTATTATACACTGTAGAAATAGTAGATGTATTCCATAATGGCCATCAAGAGGTGTTTCTTTATGAATTAGAAGACATGTAATGTAGTGTATCATCTTACCCTCATATATAGAAAGAATCGACAATAGCACCTCACTATCTAGCTAGGCAAGCAAGACATTTAAATTCCAAAACCATCAAAGTAAGATGTCCTCATAATACAATCCAAGATCGATACAAATGAATGAGATTCGTAATATTTATGATGTGTGAAATAATCTCTTAACACAAGAAGGTCATAACTTTTTCGAACTCTCATATTTCTTGGGCAAAGTGGTACCATATAAAATACTTTCATATCCCCAACTAACAAGTCACACTAAATCTTAGATACCAATCAAATCAAGTCGGATTCCTAATTTCTACAATTTTTGGAATATTGACAGTATTTTCTTGAATAACACCTTGATGTTATAGAAAGGAAATATATGTATTTAGTTAGGTAAGAATTTACAAATATGGTAATACACAAGGTAAATTAACACAATTTGTATATAAGCTTTCGCATAACAATCTATATTTCCTTCAAAGAATATGTATGTATGTATGTATGTATATGTGTATGTATGTATGTATGTATGTATGTATGTATGTATGTATGTATGCATGCATGCATGCATGCATGCATGTATGTATGTATGTATGTATGTATGTATGTATGTATGTATGTATGTATGTATGTATGTATGTATGTGTGTGTGTGTATGTATGTATGTATGTATGTGAAAGAACTTGGAGAAGCTTGTAGGAGGTAGAAAAGTGAATTTCGAAGTGATGAAGTTTGGTCCAGCCAACCGGCACAAGACCGGCCCTTGAGATTATGGAGACTCAAATAGACCTTATAGGCATGCGATAAGTGTAAAGAAATGCACTATGTACTTTGGAGCATCAAGGAGAAAGAGTCGATACAAAACAAATAGGTTCGCACGTCGATTACCTCAAAAAACTTACTATCTGTGGAAGAGACAATGAACTTCAAATGCCCATAGCGACCAACGTGATTACAATTAGAAAAACTACTTTTATGGGAGTGATACATATAGGGTTGAGTCTATATAATGCACAAAATTATAAGGAATAGGCAAAATATGCTATAGAAATGAATCAGACACTCAATGGTGGTACCTAACTATTTTTCAAGAATACGTAGAGATTGACCTCCAGATATCAAAATTGAAATTTCTCCCAATATACTAAACCAAAATGCTATGAAAATTTTCTTGCACTCAATTTGGAGCTCTGTAGAGAGAGAAGCAGCCTCTTCCAGATTATTATTGGCGAAGAAGATGATGTAGAGAATTGAAAGAGCGAGACAATGATGATCACAAGTGTATGTATATTGCTTCCGTGTATTGTACAAGTGATTTCAAGTCTTTAAATAGACTCTAGAAGTGCTCCATGACTTCCACAAGTGGATTTTGAATTCAAATGAAGGTGGGAATGGGTGTTGGAGGAAATCAATTCACTTTCCTGCAATCTAGGAAAAGTGAAGATCTAGTTTGATCTACTTTTAAGTGATTGATTGCTTGATTGAATGCAACTCAACCACCACAAATTCATGGGATTTGGGCTCTATCTTTCTACTTTTACATGTGTAAAACTCAAGGCTTTTACAATGGGAAAATATCCATGAAAAATCTTTTTAAAAAAATACAATAAGTGAGCATAAGAAAAAGAACTCTCCAATGGATATTCTTTCGACGCGATAACCTTTGATTTAGATCAAATCCACCTCAATCATAGTGTAAGCTTGATGTTCCAACAGCTCCCCCTCAACCTAAAGTATGGTTGAGTCTTCATTCTCTGATAGTTTGAATACCTACCATAGCTTTGAATCTACAAAGCTTTATTCCATTAGTGCCTTCATCATCATATCTACTACTTGTTTTTCAGTAGGAACAAAAGAAATATCAATCTCCTTTGCCATGAGCTTCTCCCTAATGAAGTGGTAATGAGCCTCAATGTGTTTGGTTCTCTCGTGGAAAATAGGGTTTGCCACTAGATGCATGGAACTTATATTATCTCCAAATATGTGAGGTTTGGAGCTCACAAGTCCCAAATCTGTATACAATGCCTTTAACCATATTGCCTCTTGAGTTGCTATGGTCAAGCCTCTTTACTCTACTTCAATCAAGGAAAAAGCAATTGTTGGTTGCTTCTTAGAACTCCATGACACTAGCTTTGAGTCTGCAAATGCTAAGTAACCAAAAGTGCTTCTTCTATCATCCTTAGCTCCTACCCAATCTGCATTTGAATAGATTTTGATATCCAAATCTGAAGAGTAAGGACTGATTGTACCTTTGAGATACTTAAGTACTCTCTTAGCTGCATCCATGTGTGGTCTTCTCGGTGAGTGCATGAATTGACTAAGCACTCACCGATATGTAACCAATTGACTAAGCCCTTGATCTTGAAGATATGTAACCAATTCCAAGCTCTAGGAGCTTGTTTCAATCCATACAATGCTTTCTTAAGTCTTCAAACATAAGATGGATGATTAGGGTTTTCAAAACCTAGTGGTTGTGATCTTCTAGGTGCTTCTTTTGAGCATTCTCCAACCTCTTGCATCTTTGCTTTGCCTCTTGACTTCCATAGCTTGTAATCCTTTTCTCTTTCATCTTGGTCATCATCTATATCACTTCTTGGATCCTAGACATGTGTATCATGCTTGCTTCCTAATTGATGAGAATCAGAATCAAGATCATATGGTAGAGTTACCTTTTGTTTGTCTTCATCATAGCAAGACCTGTGTTCTTCAAACACAACATCTCTACTTGTAGTGAATTGCTTGGTTGAAGGATTATAGAACCTGTAACCCATCTGACTTAAATCATATCCAATAAACATTGCCTTTGTTGCCCTTTCATCTAGCTTACCTCTTATTTGTGATGGTACATGAACATAAGCTAAACAACTAAAAACCTTGCAATGTCCAAGACTAGGTTTTCTTCCATGCCATGCTTCATAAGAAGTCATACCTTGAAGTGATTTGGATGGTAGTCTATTGACAAGGTACGCCGCAATTGAAATAGCCTCTGCCCATAGATAATGTGGCAACTTCTTCTCTTCAAGCATTATTCTATTTGATCCAACCAATGTCTTGTTTCTCCTCTCTGCAATTCCATTTAGTTGAGGAGAGTACATATTAGTCACTTCCCTTTTGATACCTTTATCCTGCAAAAACTCATCAAACCCTTTGGAGAAGTATTCTCCCCTCCATCAAATCTGAGCTCCTTTAGTGATCTACCTGTATGATTCTCCACATGTGCTAGATACTTTTCGAAGCAATCAAACACTTCATTCTTACTCTTGATAAAGTATAGAACAGTCCATCTACTATGGTCATCAATAAATGAGACGTAGTACCTTGATCCTTCAAATGAAGGTTCTTGACTTGGTCCCCATACATCTGTATATACTAAGACCAATAAGTTGTTGTGGATGTAGCCTTTGTGGTTGAATGGTTGTCTTTTTTCCTTCCCAATCTGATATGTATCACACATGTTGATCATGTGTTGCTTTGATATGTTCGGCAGTCCTAGAACACTTTAATCCTTGCATATTTCTTTCAAGGTTCTTTCATTCACATGAGCAAGTCTCTTATGCCACACTTCAAGCTCACTTGGGGTTTGACACCCAAAAGAGAATAGAGTTATGTTCGTGGTTTCTCCTACTTCAAAAGTAAAGAGCCTACCGTGCTTCTCACCTCTGGCTATATTCTTGAAGCCTTGACATGGATCTTCCACAAAAGCTCCATGTTGGGTGAACCTAACTTGCAAGGCTTTTTTGACTATTTGATCTACACTTATTAGGTTTTTAGTTATAGTGGGTACATAGAGAACCTTACTCAGAATATTTATCTTGCAAATTGGAAGCTTTGACATTACCAATCTTCTCCACATTGTGCTTTGTGTCATCCCCTGTTTGTACTTCATGTCTATGCTTTGGACTTTCCAAATCAGATAGAAGAGCAATGTTGCCTGCAACATGATTCAAACATCCTGAATCTATGTAGAACAAATGATCTTCTTTACCTTCTTTGTGGCTTAGATTCATAAGAAGTAATGAGTCTTCATGTGGATGATCTTTTGAATAATTGTTGAAGTCTCTTCTATTATAGCCTCTATTGTTATTGTTGAAGTTGTGTCCACCTCTACCTTTATTACTGCCATATCCACCTCTTCCACTTCCTTTCTGGGTCTTCCCATTGAACCAGCAATTCTGAGTGGTGTGGTTGGTCTTATCACATATGGCACAAGATTGAACATTCTGATCTTTGGCTTTGTCTTGCTTTAATCCTTTCTTCTTCCCTTTCCACTTGCTCTTGCTTACGAAGTTGTCTCGGGAAGTCTCTTCTTCCTTCTTCTTGCCTTTTTGCTTTTTATCCTTCTTATCTGCATATAGAGCACTAGTTGAATTACCATGATAGGAGTTACCTTCCTTTATGCGATTGTTGGCTTCTTGAGTTTTCTAAGAAAGATGTTGAAGTCTAGAGTTTATACATCCATGATGAGATCATAAGCCGCCGTGAAGGATTGTCATTGCTTATCACTTCGAATCCCATTGAGAATTTGCCTCATGATAGCCTCTTCTTCAATCAGCTCTCCAATGGATGCTAACTGATCCGCAACCTCCTTGACCTTGGTAACAAACTCCGTGATGGTTTGCTTAGCTGTCTTCCTCATTTGGTTGAACTTGTTCCAAAGATGATTCTTTCTTGCTTTGGTACTAGCAGAAAAGAAAGTCTCAAGGGCATCCCAACTCTCTTGAGATGTTTTGCATCCTCTAATATGTGGTAATAGAAAGTCACAGATAGAGTTTAGTATGTACGACCTTGCTTGAGCATCCCTTGCATACCAAAGTGTGAGCTTATATGTCTCCTCTTGTCTAGGTCCTCCTTTGGATCTTGGAATAGGAATAGCTTCATCACCTACTACAATTCCATAAAGATTTCTACCTTGTAAATAGGCCTCCATTCTGATTTGCCAAGCCGCATAGTTGTGTCGATCAAGCTTCTTGATCATTGAGAGAAAGTCGTCACCCATCTTGATCTAGCTCCGATACCACTGCAAGAACTTGGAGAAGCTTGTAGGAGGTAGAAAAGTGAGTTTCGAAGAGACGAAGTTTGGTCCAGCCAACCGGCACAAGACCAGCCCTTGAGCTTATGGAGACTCAAATAGACCTTATAGGTATACGATAAGTGCAAAAAAATGCACTATTTACTTTGGAGCATCAAGGAGAAAGAGTCGATACAAAACAGATAGGTTCGCGTGTTGACTAGCTCAAAAAACTTGCTATCTATGGAAGAGACAATGAACTTCAAATGCCCATAGCAACCAGCGTGATTACAATTAAAAAAAAGTAATTTTATGGGAGTAATACACAGGTTTGAGTGCATATAATGCACAAAAGTAAAAGGAATAGGCAAAATATTCTATAGAAATGAATCACACACTCAACGGTGGTACTTCCTATTTTTCAAGAATACGTAGAGATTGACCCCGAGACAAAAAAAACTGAGATTTCTCCCAATATACTGAACTAAATGATATGAAAATTTACAGGCATAAACTGGACACTAATACCTTTCCAACAAGACACCTTGGACTCAATTTGGAGCTTTGTAGAGAGAGAGAGAGAGCGATAGCCTCTACCAGATTACTATTGGCAAAGAAGAAGATACAGAGAATTGAACGAGCAAGACAATGATGGTCACAAGTGTATATATATTTCTTCCATGTATTGTACAAGTGATTTCAAGTCTTTATGTAGACTCTAGAAGTGCTCCACGACTTCTACAAGTGGATGTTGAATACAAATGAAGGTGGGAATGGTTGTTGGAGGGAATCAATTCACTTTCCTACAATCTAGGAAAAGTGAAGTCTAGTTTCATCTACTTTTAGGTAATTGATTGCTTGATTGAATGCAAATCAACCACCACAAATTTGTGGGATTTGGGCTCTATCTTTCTACTTTTACATGTGTAAATCTCAAGGCTTTTACAATGGTAAAAGATCCATGAAAAATCTTTTTAAAAAATACAATAAGTGAGCATAAGAAAAAGAACTCTCCAATGGATATTCTTTCGACGCGATAGCCTATGATGTGGATCAAATTCACCTCAAGCATAGTGTAAGCTTGATGTTCCAACAGTATGTATATATGTATGTATGTATGCATGCATGCATACATTCACCTCAAGCATAGTGTAAGCTTGATGTTCCAACAGTATGTATATATGTATGTATGTATGCATGCATGTATGTATGTATGCATGCATGCATGCATGTCTGTATGTATGTACGTATGTATGTATGTATGTATGTATGTATGTGTGTGTGTATGTATGCATGCATGTATGTATGTATGTATGTGTGTGTATGTATGCATGCATGTATTTGTTTGTATGTATGTATGCATGTATTTGTTTGTATGTATGTATGTATGTATGTATGTATGTATGTATGTGTGTGTGTGTGTGTGTGTATATCCCTCCCTCTATCCTCTCCCTCCCTCTACCTCCATTTATAACACACTTCTCAACTTATGCATATGTGCCTCCAATATTTTCTATACTTTTCCTTTGATCTAGTGTCATATCAAAATGCTTAATTAATTTAATGCTTCCAAAAGAGTGCCTACATGCCACACACACACAATATATGTATGTATGTATGTATGTATGTATATATATATATATATATATATATATATATATATATATATATATATATATATATATATATATATAAAGTCAACTGATTATTTGTTTAATCCCAATCAATTATTTTCTACTAATGCTTAATAGTTTTCATGCTTCCAAAAGAGTGGCTATATGCTACACACACCAAAAAGAAAAGATAAAGTCAAATGAACATTAGTTCAATCCTAATCAATTCTTTTCTACTATCAAGGCATATTTTTTTTCCATTAAAGAATCTTGTAAAACATCCCAATGGAATTGTTTTTTAGCCCCACCATAGTTTTATTGATGTTCCATGAATATGGCAATTGTTCTTTCACTATACCATGCACCACATTATATTTTGATTTCTTTCCATATTACTTAAGAGGCCATGGATAATCATCTAGAATTAAAATGCAATGAATAATAGCTTCTGCAATACATCTAGCGATTGACTAGTTGATGCTTCTTGATTGAACAATGTATAAACCAACAAGTTTTGAAAATCTTGAATAGATTTTTTCAACTAGCAAATTACATCCAATATTGTTGATGCTTAATTTTCTTTTCAAGATGAAACATGTGAAATAAAAAATATAGCCAACTTTTTCCTATAAATCCTAATGTGGTGTGTGATTTAAGGCAAAAAACTTCTTTTTGTGGAGAATAAGAAGGATTGACTCCTTTAACACTAGTGTTCTACTTGGACTTGGACACTTAGGTGTCCTTGGACACTTAGGTGTCCTTGGACACTTTAGTGTCCCGAAAAAGAGACAAAATTTGATGAATCTTCTAGATTACTAGAAGGAGCCAGTTATAAATGTAACTATGAAACATGTTAACATAAGGGTTGAGTATTTCTAAAAAAATATGTTTTTCATTAAAGGATAGAAACCGTAAGATCTAATCACTAATTTTATGATGCTAATTTGAGTATTGACGCAAAAACTACAATGATGTCGGTTAGTGTTGATTTTTATTAAGATCATGATCCCAATATTTTTATTGTTGTAGACATTTTTAGTGTTGATTTTTATTCTAACTAGGTTTGTGACATAAAAACTCACATATATGTCATGATAGTGTTATCATCTATGAGTTATTTTGCAAAGTGATGGTATGAATATGAACAGCCTTAGGAATCAAATGTCTATGTTCTTTCAAGTTAAACAATACTACTATTTTATTACCCTAAAAATAAGTCATTTGATGAGCAAATATTGCATATGCTACATGATTTAAGTTAATATGCTAGTTTTTTCTATATAAACTAGTTTATAAAGTTTGTAGAATTTTTTTTATTGATATTTTCTTCCTTATGCTATTTTTTTAGGATGAAATTTTTTCTTGATAGAGTCGAATATGGCTTTTCAATGAAATATTGAGATTGTTAGTGGTATGTGAGATAGGTACAAAAATTATTGGTTCAAAGACATGTAGCATATTTGATTGATACTATATGATGGTTTTTGAAATAAAACACCAACCTTTTCAATGTTTTTATGCATCAATATCATAAAAAAGGCTCCTACAATGTATAACTATAAAATGAGCACCCTATACTGTAGTAAATTTCTTATTACAAAAATGATTTTTCTAATTCTCAAGACTTGCTTTAGATGATTTTATGACTTTAAATTAGCATTAGAAAAAAAAAAATCAATTTCTACTATACCTGTTCTCTTCTTTTCGAAATCATTTCTCTTGCAAAATTGTTACAAGTATTTCAACAACTTACATAGTTGGAGCACATGACCTTCCATTTCAAGCCTCACAAATTCAATTACGGTTTTATGTTCTAAAAGACATCGTATAATACATGCCACTCATTGTTGATTCCTGATACATAGCTATGTTCTACTGTTTAATATGTAAAATTCATTCCAAATTTACATATGACCTACAGCAGTACGTCCTAATCCATCCGTTCTTATTGTTGCACGAAACACACACCCAAGTTGACCCATGCACCATAATCACCAATATGCACATGAATCTGCATGTGCAAGTATATACAAATACATATGTATCCACACAGGTATACAATCTCCATGTGTGCGAGCATGCATGTGCACATGCATCTATATGTCCAAAGGTGTGATTCCACATCTTTGGGCACAAGCATATAAACATATATACAGGATACATGAGGATGCTCAATGGAACTACAAATGCAAAAATGGATAAGCATCTATCATTAATGCGAGCATGCACGTGCACATGCACGTGTGTGTGTGTGTGTGTGTGTGTGTTGTCAGGTGTGGGGGGGGGGGGGGGGGGGGGGGGGGGGAGAGAGAGAGAGAGAGAGAGAGAGAGAGAGAGAGAGAGAGACAGAGACAGAGAGAGACAGAGAGAGACTTTTTAACATTTATTTTAGGCCTAAATCAGCCTGAGACAAAACATATACATCATGGACGATATCCACTGTAATCAAAAGAAAGGTGGAAAAAAGGGTGAAATAACTAATATGGATCAAGTACAAGATCAAAATATGATCCAAGGGAGGAGGGTACAAGTCGATGACAGGGTCAGGCGGGTTGGGGGCATGGTCCGGGGCGGGCACGCAGGTGGGGGGAGGGGAGGGGGGAGGGAGGGAAAAGGGGAAAGGGGGGGGGGGGGGGGGGGGGGGGGGGAGAGAGAGAGAGAGAGAGAGAGAGAGAGAGCAGCAGGGGAAAGGTGAATGTTTGAGACTTGAGGGACCTCAAGCTGCAACATAATCGTAAGGATGCACATTAAGGTAAAAATTGAACAATCGTTGGGCAAAATGAGAACATAATGGTAAGGATGCACATTAAGGTAAAAATTGAACAATCGTTGGGCAAAATGAGAACAATATGACGGTTTCATCACAGGAGGTCCCATTTATATAAGAAAAATTGACCTCTTGACAAAAACGGAAATTCCATCTCTGACTGGTATGATATGGTTAAGTACTATGTATTTCCCATATTGCATACACCGAATAAATAGGGGCTTACTCTTTACATTGAATCTTAATAGACAAAAGAATGCATCTGAGTTTGACATCTGCTTTTTTCATAAATCAAATGCTGGCTTATGTTGGGAAAAAATATGATTTGTGGCACCAAAAATATACAAATCCATGCAAACTGAGAGCAGTATTTTAAGTATTAACTGGCCATATTGTTAAATATCTGTAAGAGACGACTATCAGGACACACAAGAAAAATCAAGCATCCTCCAGTCCTCCTGATGCCATATCGCTCAATAAGAGTGCCATATAATCCTGATCATCCATGAGGGGAGGGTGGATATGTCAGAAAACTTCTGGTTCATGCAAAAACAAGCTTAAGCAAGGTATTCTGTAAATGTCACTTACATCAGAAAGATCAGAATCTTCACCAAGATGCTGTACCAGCAACTGCAAAATCACATCCTGATTGTTAACAGGTACCATCCCCATGCTTGCAGCCTCTGCTATGGCTCTGACGATCTCACTAGATGAACTGCCCTGCTCAAGCTTTTCAAGAGCCTTCTCCACATTAATCTGATCCAAATGACCAGCACAATTTCAGCATCCAGCATATCTTGAATGTGATCCCCACCATTATCATTGTTTCTGATCAGACCAAAACACATTTTCATGAAGGAGAAGCAGAGACTTGAGATGAACTCACTAATGGGTCTAGTCTGTTTTGCTACAATAATGGAATTACCTTCTGCCTCTTCGCAGTTGGTGCATTCTCAGGAACATCTGAAGACACAGATCCTGGCTGTCCTGCTGCTCTTTGCAAATTACCCTCCTAAAAACACAAAGCATAATAATTACACCTTATAGCAAATAAAAACCATGGCATCCATACTAAAAGCTCAAATCATGAGACAACATACCTGCTCAGCAGAAGACTCGGTGTTCCCATTTTCATTTGATCCCAGACCTGCATTTGCAGTAGGCCTTGAGGCTCGCTCCGGTCTACTAGTTAGAGCTCCTGCAAAAGCTTGGGCAACAACAGGCATCATCTGCTGAAACATCACAGATATGTTTGAACCATTTGGTATATTAATACTGTCGAACCCCTGCCCCATAGTATTGTCTCTACTTCTCATATTATCATCTTCATGACCAGAGGTGCTATTCACTCTATTTATAGCTTGAGTGACTGTGGGCATTATGTTCTGCAGAAACCTTGAAAAATCAACCTCTCTTTGAGGACCGGCACCTTCTGCACTTTCAGCATGCGCTGCAGTGTTTTCACGGCCAAATGCTCCCCCTACCTGTTCCACTACTTGCTGAGCAATACTTCGCATTAAAGGATTCTGTGCAACTTGACTCATAAGGCTACCAAGTGCCTCAACAGGAAGGCTGGCATTTTGACCTTGACCTGTTGCTGCTGTGCCACCTGCATTGGTTGCTAACTGTGATACAAAACTTCCAATGTTTACACTGCCTCCCCCACCACTCCGTGAGGAAGCATGGTTAAATAACTCAAAAAATTGTGGGGCTTGACTACCAGTCCTTGTATTGGATTCTGCATTTGAAGTTCTTGGAGCAGTAGCTGAAGTCCCTTCGCCACTAGAAACAGCAGCACCATCTTGGTTCTCCATACATTGTTCTACTTGATGATGTTTACCAGTCTGTCTGGAGGCCTGTGATATGAGAAATGACCATGAAAACACACAAACACAAAGATGCATGCATATGGGAACTCCTACATAACATTTGCCAAAATTCAACAGCACGTGATACTAACATGCATTGATACAAAGATCAATACTACTCTGTTCCTTATACTACCTTAGAAATCTACAGCTTACAGTTAATGAGTTGTGAATACTCTCCCTCCCCAAACAAGTGCAAACTACCCAAATGCAGACAAAAGCTAATAGGAAGAAGATCAAAACATAAGAATAGAAAACATTTATCACATTCCCAAGCCAGATGCAACAAGTGTGTTTCCAGTGTTCACAGGCATACTGTACTAATTGAATCAAACAATATGAAATACTCGTCTACCACATGCCATCATGCAACCGACCATGCATATTAATATTATCAGTAGCCAATATTGTAAGTTTGACCATGTGACAACCAACATTCATACACACAAAAGCACCAAAAGTCTCAAAATCCAACCATTTGTGGTAACACTGGAAATCACGTAAAACTAAGGCCACATCAAAGTACAGGGACCACCAACCAAATACAGGCACAACATAAAGTGAAATAATTTTCATAACAAAAAGAAAATAATCAAAAACTTACACGTGATGGCAGAGGACATAAGCCACCCATGCCAAGGCCAGCAGGTGTATTTCTTGTTGTACCATTCGGTTCTAAGCCAACATTTTCATGACCCAGCTTAGCCTCCACATCCCCATCATCATTCTGTTCTTTGCTTGAAGTGCAGTTGCCAACATCCACCTCTGCTTGACTGCAGGTCTCAGTAGGAACTGTTCTCACTGGTTCCATATCAATATCACTTGATACCTATCACAACACAACATTTGAAATTTGTAATCCAAGATAGGAGAAAAACTGTGTATAGGATGTAGTCAGGGACTTCTACCGACCTGCTGGGCAACAGCAGACAGGTTGTCAGTATCTCTGTTTAAAATATTTCCATTTCCCCCAACTCCTGCCTGAGATACTGTAAATTTAAAAAAATGAACTCTAAGAAAACCAATAAGAAATAGCAATGTCCGCGACATTCAGAAAATGTACAATCATTAACTGGTTTCATTATTTTCAGGTGAGTGCTGAGTAGGATGCTGCAGAGGAGGATGTTGAGAAGCTGCTTGAGTTGTACTGAACAAGTTCCGCAAAGCCTCTTCGTTTCTCACCAACCTTAATCCACCCTGTCCATCAGGAACCCAAGCTTGCACATCCACCACATGTGCTCGTACAGTTGGAGTTGCTGTTTGTACACCAGTAGTAGGCACTTGTGTAACAGGTGTGCCTGGGGCAGGTCCTGCTGAAGAATTAATTCCCTGCTGGGAATTAAGCTGCTGGAACCTTGCAAGAAGAGGATGAAAAATGTTAGGATAAAGGGCCCCCCCATCAACAAAAGGCCTGCTCTGTAGAGCTGTTGGTACAGCTGCTACTACTGCTCGCATTGGTAAAACACGGATCCCTGGCTGCTCAGGTAAATGACTGGGCACACCCCCTTGCACTGACATTGTCATGTCATGCACTGTGGGAAGATTACTTCCAGGACCAATATCACCAGCCACACTACTCAAGGATGGAGTGGTATTAGCTGCTTCAGTCTCAGGTCCCGAAGTCGATGTTACAGCATCAGGCTGTTCTCTAATGGTGCTTGGGGTTTCTGTGGCTGGAAAATTTGAATGAGGAACCTCAGCAGTATCACTGTTTGGTGTATGGCCTTGTGCAGCTGCTGGGAATCCAGGTATTGCAGCCCCATCATTTGAATGAATGTGAATGCTCACATTTTGTGGAAACTCACCAAAACCCACTGTTCCTGAATTATGATGAGTTCCAGCATTAGAAACCCCAAACCCAGTACCCAGCTGGAGAGGGACTGGCTGAAAAAGAAGTGCACCAGTTCATAGGAGGAAACAACCAAACTAATCAGAAAACAGTGCGCATAAATAGAATGAAATCATCAAAACCAATATCCATATGTACCTGCACCATCATAGGATTGGGACCTGCTGGAGAGATGAACACTGCTGGCCCCGGATTCACAGTTGACTCCCTCTGCAGAAAAAAATATCGCTGTTTATTTCCCCTTTAACATTTATCAGGCAATGCCAAAGCAATGGCTTCACATTTGAATACATACAGCAGATGTTCCCACTCTCAAAGTCAAAGTTGCACGACCAAGTTCTAAGAGCAAAGCACCCAAGTGTTGCAGCAACACTCCATTTCTAAGAGCTGCAGACTGGAGTTCCCCTCGTGCAGCTGTATCAACCAGACTTGGCTCATCCTCCAGTTGTGATGATAATCGCTGTTTAAATCATCAACAGTATATTCTTAGTTACAAATGAGTAATCTAAAGTGGAAGGATATCAGAACTGCTGCAAATATTTAAAGAGAAGCTTTGGATTAGACAGACACTCTAAAATTCCGATCACACAAGCAAAAGAAAAATTTGTCCCAATAGTATATGACAAAGCAAATATTACAAACGATCTGGCCTGCATGTCCATGATTAAAGAGGGAAGAGCTACGTGAAGATGTGCTTGAGCCTCGGTCGCACTAAACACCAAGGGAGAGTGAGCTGCTGCATAAACCGGCTTACAACTCACACTGCATGGGCAATGTCTTGCATAATAGCAACTATTGCATACATAAGTGAACCACAAGCCCGTGCATGTGGAACACCTTTTATACAGTTGGGTGCTTCATCACTTTTTGGACAATCTTCCTTGGAAAGCTTCACATGTGCCTGCAATGGCACTCCAAGAGGCTTTGCATCAGCCATATTAAATCCATCCAGCACTTTTTCAATGTACCTTTTTAATCTCATATCAAGTATATGCCCAGTTTCCCAAGGTCTTTCATTGAGAATGCAGCATTCAGCTGCTGTTTTAGAACAGTTAAGGTGCTCTTTTTTTTTAGAGGAAGTTCAGCCCTTTGCTGGAATTAATCGAAAGAACAACTGTACAAGCAAATGGGCATAGTGCCCATGGGACCCCCCGTAAAGCAGGAGTTAGAATGCCCGAAGGTGACACGTGGAAAGGACTGCCTGAAGGCAACTTGTTTAACTGGTTTAAATCTGCCCGGAGGCAATACACTGGCCTAGGGTCCACAACTCTCCTGCCGTTGAAAGGGTTGAACCCTCCCCCCCCCCTTTTCAAGAGGCGTAAGGCCCAAAGATGTTCCTTTCCAAGCATCACATATACCTTTGGTCTGTTTCATGTAAAGCTGCTCATCCAAATCACCATGCAAGAACATTCTTTTTACATCCATTTAATACAGCTCTAAATCCAAGACAGCTGTGAGAGCGCATAAAACACAATGTGGTCATTTTTACCAGAGGAGAGAATACTTCTTGAAAGTCAATGCTCTCCTTTTGGGCATACGCTTTGCCACAAGGTTCTACGTCAACTGTTTTGATTTTGTACACCCATTTCTTAGGGATGAATTTCCTATCTCTGGGCAACTCAACTAAATCCCAAGTATCATTGGCATGCAAGGCTTTAATCTCTTCCTACATTGCAAGTTCCCACCACTTCTTGTGCTCACATGACTTGACCTCTCTAAACGTAAGAGGCTCATCCTCATCTGATAGCATGATATAATGCAAAGAGGAATCATATCTGTTTATGGGCCTCCTATATCATATTGATATCCTCGCCCAATGATCCATATTTTCTAACGATGGATCCACATCAGGAGGAATGACAATATCA
Source organism: Ceratopteris richardii (assembly GCA_020310875.1). Lineage (NCBI taxonomy): Eukaryota > Viridiplantae > Streptophyta > Polypodiopsida > Polypodiales > Pteridaceae > Ceratopteris > Ceratopteris richardii. The sequence continues at coordinate 177,601,953 of CM035412.1, forward strand.
TCATTTGTGGGCTCTTGTACATCATATTCAGTCCTATCTTCAGCTTTTACAGGTGGATGTTAAGGAGCCTCAATTTGCTGTCTGATATCATTTGGCTCAAAAAAAATTTGTTTATCTTCATTTCCAACCATATTTGGCTCATCCTGAGGTGTAATTTCAGGCCTGATGGGTTGCTGTTCATGCTGAAATTTGACCCTTTTATGGTCATCTTTAGAAGCACGATTGTTTTTAGCAGCCTTGCCTCATAAAATACAACATCTTGCCTGCATACAACCTTCTTGAGTTCCATCATTTGCTCGATGAAAAATCTCAAGATGAATAAGCTACCAGTCAAGAAGACAACCAAGAAAATTCCATCATTGGCTCGAGGATCCGAGACGCGCATGCGACAAGAGTCAGTGGTCCTAAAGGTAAGATTCCTCTAGACTTTCCATGGAACAGCCCTATCAAAGGGAAAAATCCCATCTCACAATGGTCTAATACCTAAGAAAAAGGAAGAAATAAAACAAAAAAGGGATAAAACCCTGATTTGGAAAGAGCTAACCACTTGGAAATGATTGACCTTTCTCTTCATGTTTGGGGGCTCAGAGATCCCTCTTGCACTATAATCATTAGCCAATGGATGAGAGAAAAAAGTAAAACCCCTGATTTCATTTGCCTTCAAGAAGTTAAAGTCGATGTTGAGGACCAATTGAAAAGGCTGACCACATCTCTACACAGCATTGTTGGGTCTCCATGGACCACAAACTGGAAATGGTCAAGCAACGTTGTATTTCAAACAATGTTGGTCCTACAAGCTGAGTCGTTCAAATTGTGACACTTTGCATAGATGGTTTGTGGCTAGCTTTGATGGCATGCACCCCTTCTCTGAGGTGCCAATGTATGCCTCGAGCCCCAAAAACAAATCAAGAGAGAACAAAACTTTGGAATTCCCTCAACTTCCTTTCGAGGTGATCCTTTTTGGTGACTTCAATGAAGTTGAAATGCTCTCTAATCATTGGGATCAGAAAGGGCACTCCATTAACATTATCAAGAAATCACTTAAGAATCAATCGAAGCTTCATCTAGACTTGATTGAATTCAAAGACTCTAGAGGTTTCTCTTTGCCAAACCTCGAGACCGGCTCAATGCGTCATAAAGTGAGACTAGATAGAAGTTATGTGTCACAAAAAATCATCGATCACCTAGGCCTCTCCATAGTATATCTACTTGCCAAATCATTTTCCTAATATTATCGTCTTTCCTCCCTCCATCAAGGGTAAGAAGGCTTTGTGGTTCTACGCCGATCCTTCGGTCTTCTATCTTCCTTCGGTCCGTCAAGAAATTAAGTGTGCTTGGCAACTTGCTTTCCATGCCTCATCAGTATATGTCTAGATCAATGCTATCAGGACCACTCATAAAATATTGCATAATTCAAAAAAAGAGATCCAAAGAATTCAAAAAGAAGGGGGATGTTGTATCCAAGACTTTCTCACCTCGAATCAGAAGTGAACAATGGCAAAGTGCATCTGCAAAAGGACCATCTCAAGATCAAGAGAAAGCTTTATATACGAAGAGGAAATTTAAAAAAAGAAGCTCGAACTCTTCTTTAAAGAGTGATAACTAAAGAAGAGTGGGCAAGCAAGGCAATTAAATTGACTAGGGGAATGTGCAAACTTCTAAAGGAGAAGCAAGTTAAAGAGTTTCTGCCTAAAATGATCAACACAAATGGGCATGAATGTTCAATGAAGGAAGAGAATCATGACTTCATTGTGAACCACTTCACTGATTTACTAGGTGGGGGTTTCTTTCTCATTGTTTGCCTAGAGGCATGACTACACGGCTATCATCTCCAAGATCAAAAAAAAAAAACAAAATCTCACAAGCTTTTTCACGAAGCCTCAAAAGGCTGCTAATATGTAGAAAAATCAAGGATTCCATCGATGCCCTTCCCCATGGGAAACGCCTCGAGTAGACTAACTTATTAACAAGCTCTTCAAAGTCTTTCAAGAATCAAGAGTCCCTCGTTGGCCCCATTAACTTGGTTTGGAGGAAGGCTCTCAATTTTGGTGCTCTTCCAAAATGCTTGAACGAAGGTATGATTAAGCTGGCTCCAATGAAAGACAACAAGAGCATCATTGAAAATTGGAGGTCATTCACCATGCTCCATACTGGCTATAAGGTCATTGCCAAAAAACTAGTCACATCTCCTTCGATTATGGATCCACAAAGATCAGAAGGACTTCATTAAAGGGAGCTGGATTTTAGAAACCATCATTGACAACTTGGAAGCGCGTGAATTCATTAAAGAGTCGAATGAGAACCTTTTCTTTCTGAAAATTGCCTTTGATAAGGCATACGACAAATTGATGTGGGACTACATTATATAATCCCTAAACGACATGATCACCACTTTTTTGGGCCACGCTTCTACTCGGATCAATATGAACGAGAAGCTTTGAGCTTTCTTTGTCCTTAGGAGGTCCATCAAGTAGGAATGTCATTCCTGCTTGCCCCGATGCTATTTGCTATTGTTCTAAATGGGCCTACTTATGCAACTAAGAACCAAGTTCATCAATGTCAGGTATCAAGGCTTCAAGGACTCTCCTTTTATATAATTTGATCCTTCCTACTGATAGTTCTCTTCGAGAACTTTCCAAATATATTTTTATTGTATTTTTGGATCCCAAATCAAGGCATTATAGGCGTTTACATTATTTTTATGAATTTTGGATATATATAGGATTAAGGGTTTTGACGAAACCCTCTGCCTCAATCCACCAAGACTCATTCATAACATGGCGTCTTAACTACAAGAACTTTGGAGTCGTGCTCTTATCCCAAGCAATCCACTCATCATTGTTGATTGTGTGAATTAAATTTGTTCGCACATGAATAAGTCTTTCTAATATCATAAACATGTAAGTAAACCTTATGACGACAAGCTTTGAGGATCTGCAACTTACTGTTAGCTCAAAATATAGCCAATATCTTTTATCTTGGTCACAAACTTGACCATACTTGTTGTGGTAAAGATTGCATTCACCCAAAATATACTGCCCACATCTTCAATCAAAAGATCTAGGCAATGAGAAGCACAAGGGGTCCAAAAAATGCAAGGATACTCTTGCTGAAGTAAATTTCCCATATACAATTGCTTCTATTATCCGTATCACCTACACCACATTGCGAACCCCAATTTCCTCGATGATAATTTTTATGCGCTCCAAATGTGCACCGGTAATAATCATAAAAAAAATCAGAAATTACACTTTACATAATACGTATGAAGTCAAAATAATGTGCTCAATCAATGGAAAGTATCTCTAATGGTAAGACAAAGAGTCAACACATCTGACCAACCATCATCAGCTATCATACAAGATGATGCATCCATATTTCTTCCATATGTTCTCCAAGAGCTCAAGCTTCACTTCCAAACATGCTTTTTCTTTCTTTAATTCCCTAGTGCCCAATGTCTCTGCTAAAAGACCTTTCCACTCATATCCAATGCGCTCAATCGATTTTATGGTATTTTTCCATTGATTGGCTCTAGCCACATTGAAAGGGATAGCACAACGAATGAATAATCGCATGATCTTATTAGTGACCTCTCTCAATGCTTGCTTTTGCAAGGTAGCTTTGACACTTCCACTTTATAATGAGCCTCTTGCATGACTGTCCACTTTGGGTAAAGGTGTCCTTATTGCACTTGGACCTTCACCCACACTAGAAGAAGTATGACTACTAAAGCTTTCAACTCTAATTCTCCTTGGCATGCCAACACATTGGCTTGAGGTAGTTGTTTGGATGTCCTCTACTTCCCTTTCTTCGTCTCATGAGGGCATTCCCATCCTTAATCATTTCCATGTCACAAGCGCTGCATAGACATCATTAGGGATATCTTTGAATGGTCCAATATCTCTACATGGGAACACGTGCAAGATAGTCCTTCACTCTTGTCACAAAATCTGTCTTTTCATATCCACACAGTTACATTTCCATTTCCTTGAGCCACCTCAACCAATGTAGTCTCCGATCTTTTTGACATATCTCCGACAAGGATCCGGAGCCCTATCTAATATTCAACTAGAGAACCTGCATACATTGTGATAGTAAATCAAAATTCAATCATCATACTACATAATGCATTATGCATATCATGATGCATGCTACATACATTATTACATGCACATTTCACGCATAAACATATACATGTAAGTGTTGTAATATATTACATGTATATTACACATACACCATGCATAATGGTAATTACATTATACATATTACATACATACATATTAATATATTTAATATTACATGCATACATACATACACACGTCACACACATTATTACATATAATTTACATACATACTATACACATATACATGCATATTACATAATACATACATATTGCATACATAGTATATACCGATATTACATAGTAGATACGTAATCATTAATGTACATATTACATACTACGCATGATACATATATAGTAAATACTACATAGATATGTCATACACACACACATAATGTACATACTACATACATGAGACCACACACATGTATTACATACATATTACACACGCAATGTACATACATAGATGATACTACACATAAATTCACAATACATATATTTAACATACATATGCATACACTGTATATAGTATATGTATGTATGTATATATATATATATATATATATATATATATATATATATATATATATATATATATATATATATATATATATACACACACACACACACACTACACACATATTACATAAATACTATATACATACTACACGACAAAGCAAAAAAAAAAAAAAAAAACAGACGGCCTTAGCTACATAACGTACATACATATATGAGTAATTACATACTACACATAATACATATACACACACATTATAACGTACATACATCCTGCTGTCTACATATAGCACTAGTACATAATACACACATATTATACATATTACAAATTTACTTTACATGTAACATACATACTACACACACAATGCACATGTTAGTGGTCACAAACAAGAAGTGAACCATAGCGATAAAGTTGTTGCAAATGTTTTTTTACTTCACGCTATCCTAAGCAAAAAGCATTTTGTGCCATTTTGAAGATTTTCATCATGAAAGCCTTTCACTTTATGGAATAGAAGTGCTACATTTGAAAGGATTACTTATTCCATTGTAAAGTTGAAACAAGTTTTCAGTTTTATAAAGTCTCATCACAGAAAACCTCTTCTATTGTGCTTTTTTTTGTTCCCACATATCATTTCCACCACACTCATAGTTGAAATTTCATTTGCAAGTCCTTTATTACAAAGATTCTCTCTCATTTCAAGCAAGAGCTTCATAGGCTTTGATTTGCAAAAGGGCATATGCAAAGCATTCTTTTTCTTAGAGACTGTGAAGATGCCCTTGTGTACGTAAAGCTAGGGAGCATAGAGATGATGCATGGACCACTTTGAATAAGAAAGCCATTACATGCATTAAAATGACTCTCTCCGATGAAATCCTTGTGGATATAAAGGGCTTGACGGAAACACCACTCCTATAAATCAAGCACATTTGATGAGGAAACTTCCTCATATGCAACTAGATGAGTCAATAAATTTAGAAGAGCACTTATCATTATTTACAAGTACTCTCTCCTAATTACAAGATTCAGAACTATCAACTTCTGAAGATAAGCTAAAAGCTATTTTCTTGCTTACGACATTGCCTAAATCCTAGGAAACATTAGTTGTTTTATTGTCTAATAACCCCAACTTGACGTTTGATGGAGTGTGGAGTTCTATTCTCAATGATGAGATTAGAAGGAAAGAAAGCGGAGAGGAAATATGGCTAGAGGTAAGAGCATAGAAGTAAGGTGGAAATACACGAAGGAATAAAAACAAAAGCAAAGGCAAAGGTGATGTGAATTGCTACCAATGTGATTAAAAAGTCACAAGAAGCCAGATTGCAAGTATTACAAAGCCGAGCTGAGAAAAAAGAAGAACGCAAGTGACATAAAGAAGGACACTAAGAATGAGGCACATGATAACTCCAAGGCCAAAAGAAGAGAAGGCTAATTGGCTTCCAAGTTCCGATGTAGTTCTCTCATATGTAAGGCATTTTAAGTGCCACTATGTCAACTGATGATGCATATATACATGATGCTTCCACTTTGTGCCATGCACAGGATATGCAAACCACTAAAGGTCGTCTTATTGACTCTCTAATTACTCTGAATGATGCACTTTCAGACTTTGATTGTGGATTCAAGTGCATCTTTTCATGTGACTCCTATCAAGATGTTTTGCTATTTTTCATGCAAGAAACCATGGCCATGTTTACCTTGGAAAGAAAGGTATCGACACTATGCACTTGTCTTTGGGTGATACCAAAGAGCTTATTTTGTGTAATATGCATCAAGTACCAAGATGGTTAGGCCGTAAGGTTCATAAGGTTCATAAGGTTCAATATGGGATAAGGTACATGAACCGAATCTTACCTCCAAGGTAAGGTTCGTAAGGTATGTTAGGGTTTCTACATACATGTAAAAATTACACATATATTACAATGTTGAGTAAACATATATATATACTATATAGTATATACATGCAATATGTATGTATATATGTATATGTATGTACATTGACAACATTATACATCAAAATATTTAATATGGTCAATGTATTATATCCCTGATATACCTAAAAAGTCAATAACTACCCTAAACGAACCGGATCATAAGGTTCAAACCTAATGGTACCTTATGAACGGAATGGAAAAACCCATTCGATTCGCGAACTTCTGCAACTATGTTAAGTACCACGATCAAAAGACGCCTACTATCAGTTGGGCATATGGATAAGCATGGGTATAGCATTGTCTTTGGAAAAGGCTCTTGGAAGCTAGTGAAAGGCTCAAGGCTGATCATAAAAGGCTCTAAGTATGGTATACTTTACTACTTGCATGGGAAAGCATTGCTCGAGAAGTTTATTGCTTTGGCTGAGATTAATTCTCACATGAAATTATGGCATAAAAAGCTTGCCCACACGAGCCAATAGCACCTTCACAAATTATGTAACCTTGACAAGTTCTATGCTAAAGGCACAAAATTTGACTTTTATAATGAATATCAAAATGGTAAGCAAGTAAAGAACTCATTTCCACCTTTCTTCTTTGTTCTACCTCTAGCCGTATTTGTTGAGCCTATTCCCTCTCCACATGCTTTCCTTCTAATATCTTCATTGAGAATAGAACCCCTCACACCATCGAAGGTCAAGTTGGGCTTGTTTGACAATGAAACAACTGATGTTTCCCGAGAGTCGAGCAATGTCATAAGCAAGAAAATAGCTTTCCGCTTGTCTTCAAAAGCTAGGGGACCTAAATCCTATAGCTCGAAGAGAGTACCTGTAAATAATGATAAGTGGTGTGCTCCACTTTTTGACTCATCTAGCTGCATGCTAACAAGTTTTCTTATCAATTGTACCTGATTTACAAGAGTGCTATTCTCATAAGTGGCCTTGAACTTCTCTCACATGTCATAAGGCTGTCAAGCCCTTTATATCCAAAAGAATTTCATCAAAGACAACCATTTGAATGTATGATGCTCTCATATGCGACTAGACCCTGATATGTAGATGCTCTCATATGCGACTAGCCTCGTCACTCTGTAAGCCACCCAACTTGCATTAAAATTTAAGTAGTCCACACACGCCCTAAAACCAAAATGGTATCAAACTCTAAGACCTAAAGCTCTAAGGAGCCCTAAACTCGAGCCCAAGTAGGATTGTCTACACGTTTGCAACAAATGATCAAGGAGAAAGTTGTTGGGAGTAAACCTTCATGTGCTACATCCCTCTGAATGTAAAGACAATGCATGTGAACACAGATGACTACTTCGTACTAAATGAATCCTCTTTTCTCATGAACATAGGAAAAATACACGTATTCATATTAACTCATATATCATAGGAAATACTTTCAAAAAGATTTTCATGCTTCAATTCTCAAGGGCTTTAGAAGAATTTCATATATATGACTTCTTTACATGATAAAATTTTGATTCTTCTTTCATATATGCTTTAATTTTGCATTGTTGCTCTCATGTGCTCAAAGTAATAAGCCGACCCTGACTTTGCAGTTTCGCAAAGTCTAATGTTTATAGCATGCCCACCAAGTTTATGAGGATGCTCTTCCTTTGTTTCATTTCATTTGTTAATTACTTCTCTAAGAAAATATGGATGTCTTTGCTAAAAAAAAATATTGAGACCTTTGTAGTGTTTAAGTGTTCTCATGCATTTGTGACCAAACTAGTAGAACGTTGAAATGCTTAGGTACAACATTGGGGGGGAGTTTACAAGTGCTGAATGTATAAGACACTGAAATTTATGTAGTATTAACAATGAACTAGCTCACCCATATAATCCCTCTTCAAATGGTCTTGCTGCTAAGTACAATGAACACTTTTTGAAAGGATGCAATACCTATTATCCATTTTTAATATCCCTCAAGATTTTCTAGGGAGAGGCAATCAAAATCACAAATGCATGACTTCTTGTTTTGATATTTGAGTAACCCTTTGACTTTACTTCCAAGCACAAATATCTACCGAGTCTCTCACACATCTCAACTAATCGCCCATGCTTGACCGAAATGGGAAAGACAAAAATATCCACCCCCATCCACACTATGGTGGAAAGACTTCCTTCTCTCTTCCTCCTTAAAATTATGGAAACAAGAATTTTAGAGTGCCTTATATAGCTCACTATGTGCCAAACACCTTTATATGAGGCATGAACCTTTCATTTCTCTTTATAACATATGTAAATCAAAGAAAACCAAACACTACGAAGTTCTTAACTAATCTCCAAGTAAATATAGTTACTATTAAATACAAGATGCAACTCGAATAAGCGCTATACACGTTGAAAATGTCCCCTAGGGTTATTTTCAAAGGGGAAAATTTTCCTTCGCATACAAATAAATCTACCTCAATATCTAAGAAATTATATGAAGATTTCACAAAGACATTGTGAACCTTAAAAGTTAAAAAAAAAAGGAAGGAAATATGTGGTGTATCACTAAGATCAAAAGGTCACATGCTCCATCCACACTCATCACATTGAAGATAGGAAGATTGCATATTTTCATCGAACTATGAGCACATTGTGCATTTTTTTGCACAAAAACGGGGGTAGGCTGGTGTGTAATGCTTTGAAAATCATGAAGAGTATGGTGCTGATTACAAAACTGTTAGAAACAAAGAAGATCATATATCAAGACTCGTGATAAAGTTTCATTGCCTGATAAAAGCTACACAGAATGTGAAACACAGAGATAATTGTATAACTACAAACATATTACTTCTTTCAAAAAAAGCATGATAAAAAAATCGTGTAAACTGCTGCATTTCTTACATTTAATTCTGTACTTGCTGGACCACTTAACATAGCCAGTGTGCGTCGAAAGACTGCACCCAAATTCGCAGGTGTAGGATGACCACTGATTACTGACTGAGGTGCCATACGTTGAGCAGCAGAACTGCTCGAAGGAGCAGCATCTGATGGCAAAGTATGCTGACTTGTCAAGGACCCTACAAACAATAACGTTAGCTCTTTGCAGTTTCACAACCATGTTAGAAACGTATCAGAGATCCATCTCACCATTCAATGCAAGTGCTTGTTCGAGACCATCAAGGTATTCCATCATTGTTGTGAGGGCATCTGGTATAACCTAAAAGAATCCTTCAATTAAATTAATACGCCAAAGCTTACAAAATAACTGCCCTTATGAGAATAATGATGCTAACCGTTGCCTGTTGCAAAAGCCGAAATGGCTGTCTCACATTGAGAAGACCACCAAGACCTGCTGCAGGTGCTTGCATACTACTAGCATTAGCTGACCTAGCAGCTCCAGCTCCTGTCTCCTGTCCACTCCCAGGAGTTACGGACACAAGCGTTGGATTTACAGCCTATTCCAAAATAAAGGAGCAAACCAGATTAACCCAACTTCACTGATAAATAAAGCAGCAATTGTCTACAAAATTTCATGCCTATGCAAAGTCATAGAAATAACCCATTAGATTCTTTTTATTGGGTTTTCTCAGTTGTGATACTCACGGGGCCTGGCATGTTTGTCCCAGCACTCGGTAAAGTGTTGCCTACACCCAATGACTGTAAGACTGATGAAATAATCTGCATACCCAGAATCCCCCAGAAAAAGAGAGAAGTAAAATTAGAAACTCAAAACAATAGAAGTCGAGTGATTCAAAAACTCTGTTAGCTTGCAAAACTTCCCAAACATACTCTGTTAACATCAGGTAATCCCCCAGCTCCAATATCAGGTACATTAAAAGTTCCCATCACAACACTGTGTGAAATATGTGGTGGCCTGCTGTGGGATGCACCTGCAGATCGATCACTGGCCACTGCACATTGTAAATGGAACAATTAATGTAAACAGATCCTGGGGGGAAACAAAACAAGTATATGAGGTTGTATACAGACCTTGCTGCTCTACACTCCCAGCTGCTGCAGCTGTAGATGATGTACCACCAGCTTGAGGGGCCTGTCGTGGTACCAAATGAAGTGTATGCCCATCTTCCACATCTACAAATTTTGTTAAAGGACACAGAAAATGCTAAAATGTTACCTTTAATTAGTCCAAATGGGATCTGATTTACAAAAATCTCAACCCATACAGATCCTTCCCCATCACTTCTAATCCTCCTCCTCAATACTAATCCTCCTCATCATTCCTCATTTTCATCATCACTCCCCCAACTACACCCCTGCTACCCCACAAGAATTTTTAGGATTAAATCCAGATGAGACCCAAACCCTTTCCTGAAATTGTATACTAATTTTCGCTTCATTTTTTCATATTCAAATGTTCAAGTTTTTAGTCACTTCTGGGCACCTGAACATCTTAAAGGAATTTACACTAGTTCCTGCCCATAGGTCCCAAGATAATACTTTACAAAAAGCAAGTCTGACCACTCAAAATTCACCATCTCTGGACTTCTGAAATCAAACGAATGCTTCTCGTGCCTGCTTCAATTTCAAACTGTATGACATGAGATTTACAAAAGCTGTATTGTGTAACTTGAACGTACACAGAGCTTGTCAAGCTTGCTCTTTAAATTGGTACAGTGCAATAAACGAGATCCACCACACAGACTCCATGGGAAAACTTCTTGCTGGATAAAACTGAAGAAATGTTCCCAGCATCCGCCATGACTTAAGACACGATCCAACAAACAAAAGGCATGCACTCATACAGACGTAAGCTACCTAAGGCAGAAAAAGAAGGGCAGCAGAATCGAGTCATGAAGACAAGGGGCAAAGCATGAAGAGCATAAACCCAATGGCTAGAAATGTATGAGGATCCAGGCGAACAGGCGCACGACATTTTGACAAATATTCATATTCTTCATGAACCTGTGAGCTTATATCTTGTACATTTTACAAACATTCAATGTAAGAGACATAGAGGAGTCTTCTAAGTGTCCAAGTTTCTGTCGTACAAAGTTGGTCATCTGAATTTTAACCACCCAAGTGTAGAAAAACACTTTTCAAGCAAAGCCCAATGTACAAAACTCATTCTCTAACTCCTTTAGAAGACACTAACAAAGTTTAGAAGAGTTAAACTGCAGTCTCGTAACTTGAGGCTGCTTTTTTCTTGCACGCATGACGTGCATGCTGTGGCTCTTAGCGAGTGTCTATTGCTTGAAAATGGTGTTTTGATGAGTGAGTATCCATCGCTCGAAGATGGTGTTTTGATGAGTATGTTATCCATCATTGCCCTTGCTTTCAATAGCACTTGCTAAGTTGCTTGAAGCCGCTGTTTTGATGAGTGACTTACCCATTTGCCCTTGCAAAACAGTCAAGATACGTCATACATGCAACTATCCTTATAGTCATAATTTTGTATATATTGAACAAAACAAGCTCAGTCCACCTCTGGAGCTCTCAACTACCTCATTTAAATAAATCCACTATTACTACAGTTTTGATAGGTGTCAAGGAGATATGACTTGAAATGTTGGCAGCCATTTCCTTCAGTTTTTTGCTCAGCCCAGATGTTTTGCACGAGGAAGGTGAATTAATGAGCCCTAGTAGGCTTTGGCTTGCTTTGGCTTGCACTCTGATGTACTAAATAAATGTCTACATGCACCTAATCCAAGAGACCCTCAATCTAAGATAATAAAGTCAACCCTTGAAAAACACTTGCATGTGTGTGATTTCAAGGCTTTGTCATTTGTGTTCTAACATCTACATGACTTCATAGGCACCATTGTCAAGAATTGACACCATTTGTTAAGATATTTGTGTCATGATTAGCTCATTGTTTGGTAAGAAATTATTGCACTTAGTTCATATACTAGATTTGAATTTTGTTCTCCCTCTCATACTTTAAAACATTCCTGATTTACATGGTGGATCAGCAAGATGAGCAAAGTCCATGCAAAAATTTCACATGGAAATTCTTTATGAAAAAGATAAAAATTATAGAGTTTTCGATGCATTATCATGGATTATGCATCAAATTAGTTTCACTGTTCTGGACAGTAATTAAATTCAAGAGATCAAGAATTCTCAGAGTGATGATAATCATTTCCTGTATGTCATCAATCAATTGCTAGATCATCATGAGAAGACATTATTATCTGTCGAACCATGAAATTCCTTCTCTAACTTTCAAGTTGAGCAAGTTACTTAAATGAAAGGAGGAGATATGTGTGCCTAGTTCACAAGGGGAAATTTAGAAAAATTTAGAAAGCAAGTTATTTTTTAAAACCATGATATGCCTTGCGCAGGTCATCTTTGTGTTGAGAAAATACTAGAAGTGATTAGACGCACATTTTGGTGTCCTGGGATGGCTAGAGATGTGCAGAATCATGTTAATCAATGTTTTAACTATCAAGTAAATAAAGCATAGAGGATATGCCCTCCAGGTTTATACTGCAATAGTATTGATACACTATTTCCATGGATTTCATTATGGGTTTACCAAGGAAACCTTAGCAAAAGAATGCTATTCTCGTAATTGTTGATTGATAGAGTAAAATATCATATTTTATTCCTACAAAGGAAACAATGGAAGCTCCACAAGGTGCGAAATTATCTATTCAAAACATTTTCAATTTGCATGATTTACAGAAGTCCATAGTTTTTGGACATAGATTCTAGATTCACTCGAGATTTCCGGAAACTCATGTTTTGTAAGTTACAAGTTCAACGCAAGGTCAACAATGAGAGCATCTGAAGACTTGTGGATCGACTGAAAGAGTCAATCAGATTTTAAAAGATATTGTTCAAGCACACGTCTTTGAAAAAAAATCAAATTGGGATAATTTCCTTCCTTACATGCACATCCAAAGGAGGAGACTATCCCAATTTGATTGCTTTTCAAAGATAACTTCTTTCTAAATTTCCCCTCTTGTGAACTAGGCACACAAATTTTCCACTTCCGTTTAAGTAACCCTTGCTCAGCTTGAAAGTTAGAGAAGCAATTTCATGGTTAAAAAAATAACATCTTGTGAACTAGGCACACAAATTTTCCCCTTCCGTTTAAGTAGCCCTTGTTCAGCTTGAAAGTTAGAGAAGCAATTTCCTGGTTAAACAAATAACATCTTCTCATGATGATCTAGCGATTGATGACGAAAGACTTGAAATGATCATCACTCTAAGAATCCTTAATCTCTTGAATTAAATTACTATCCAAAAATAGTGAGACTAATTTGATGCATAATCCATGATAATGTATCGAAAACTATATTACTTTTATCTTTCTGATAAAGAATTTCCATGTGAAATTCTTCAACTAACTCTGTTCATCTTGCATATCTATACGTAAATCTGGTTTTGGAACAAAAAATATTTCAAATACATATGAATAATCTTGCCAAATTTCCAAAGGATGAACTATAGCATGAAACTCTTGTGCATGAAACTGTTGTGCATGAATTGGCAAGTTTCTTTGAAAGTTTCTTACTATTAAAAACAATTGATCAGCCAACCTTTCATCTTGGCTTAAGACTACCTACTGTGATGCCACTAGCATCATCTCGGAAACAAATGAGGAAGTTGCTATAAAAAAGATTGGGGCTGTCTTTGATAACAAGAATGATGCCAAAAGAAGAAAGTTCTAGATATTGCAACATCTAATTGCGTATTTTTTGTTTCGATCACAACTTTTTCTCTGAGATAGATAGAAAATTGCTATATCACAATGGTAAATGTGCTAATGTACATACATGTACTATGAGATGCAAGCATTGCAGACTAATCATGGGTCTAAATCTTGCTCTTCATTCCAACACTTCGTGCTCCTAGAAAAAGAGATAAACACCTTTCATGTTTTTAATAAAAGCCTAAAATATGGTTAACAAATGAACCCAAAGCTTTTAAGGCTTTGTAATCATTCCTATTCACATAAGTCTAAGTGCCATTTTGTATGGGAGTTAGACATCCCCTCAACATAGAGGGATGGACTTTCCCCTTGTTCATTTTCTTTTGTATTTGTCTACAACAAGTGCCTATATATAAGTGTGAGCTAAAATGACAAGTTCAACATCAACAAAAGGAAGCTTTCAACAACAACAACAACACTCACAATGACAAGGCAATGTTGTAATCCAACATTCAATCTCTTTTGTACCACCCTACTTTATCCTAGGAAAGGAGAAAATCATATGTACCATCCTAGAGTAAGAGAAGGATATAACTATCATGATTCCACCCATTAGTTTGTTGAGAGAAGGAAACCAAAATAATGTACCTCTCTCTTTATATATGGGAAGGATCTTTACCACTCTCATTGTATGTAGGGAAGGAATAGTGCCCACAAAGAGCTATATATACTAAAGCTCATGGGGGGATTGTTGGCTATGAGCTTTGAGACTTTATGTGAACCATCCCTATTTAAGAGGGAAATCCTAGCCGAAATCCTTATCCCTCTTTGATTGTCCAAAGGCCTACCCTTTATTTGTATAAAAACATGACTTTTTGGTCACTTAATTCAAGGTACACTTTATTGTTGGATTTGTGGATTTGTGTGTGTAGAGTCCGGACCATCTCTCTCTCTCTCTCTCTCTCTCTCTCTCTCTCTCTCTCTCTCTCTCTCTCTCTCTCTCTCTCTCTCTCTCTCTCTCTCTCTCTCTCTCTCTCTCTCTCTCTCTCTCTCTCTCTCTCTCTCTCTCTCTCTCTCTCTCTCTCTCTCTCTCTCTCTCTCTCTCTCTCTCTCTCTCTCTCTCTCTCTCTCTCTCTCTCTCTCTCTCTCTCGTATCTCTCTTTCTAGCTATCCTCCTTTCGACTTCGCCGGTGAGTTACCTACATGTTTCCATTACTACTATATGCTTCATGTTCATTGTTCTTGGCAGGCGACCTTGGTGCAAAGCCCCCATGCGAGAGCTCTGATAAGCCCAAGCGAGAGTTATTATGCCAAAGTTTGGTAAACTTGTTTTGAAGTCTCATTCCTTTTGTTATAAGTGTTTGCTAATGTGTATACAAAGGGATTGAACTCACAACTTGAGCACCCCCCCCAAAAAAACTTCTTCTATTGTTGCCAGATTCGTTAATGTTGCATTGGCGTCTATCAAAAATGGCTAGTTTGACTATGCATGGGCAAACGCCCACAAGCCCAAGTCTTGATCCCACATCGCAAGGACTCTGATCAAGCAAGCACCATCGGAGAACTCACCTTGGTATCTAGGGCCAATTAAAGGTTCAGTGTACATGTGACACTTCACCCATAAATTATGTCATGTTGCATGCTTGAGCTCCCATTTTGGTGGCGCTTGGGTGGTAATAATCACACCAATAATGCTCCATAACTAATTGCCTTCATGGTTGCACCAATGCAAAGGATTCATGCACGCTAAATTTTGTTTCCCTCCTTTTTCTCCATCTTGATTTGCTCTACGATTGGTACATCGTAGCCCTTACCTATGCACTGCAAACACGATATTTCCTTCCTTTCAAAATCACCCAACAAGTGATCAACTATACATGCAATTGAACTCCACCCCTTTTCCATTCTTTTCATCTGATTTGTGGCCCCCCACCAATCTATATCCTGTTGCTCCTGTCTTTTTCAAAGCATCCCTCCTACTACCATGTCTCCTCACCTTAAGGGTACTTTAACCTCTCCTCCACATGCATGGTACACCCCTTTTCTTGGGGCAATGATAAGAAACATAACTAAACAAAAAACAATCTTAGAAAAGAAAGCTAAAAATGAGGAAAATTTAGCAAAAGGCGGAAAATAATGGAGGGAATATCAAAAAAGTGTGAAAAGGAGGAGAGAACATGGGTTGGGAGCAGATGGTGAAGAAGGAGATGACGTAAGGGAAGAAGAAGATGAAAAAGAAAAAATTTTGGGTTTTTTCCTACCTCACACAAACCTAACCCTACTCCAAACTTACCTAAGACACTGAAATGGAAATGGAAGGTGCAAGTAGAGCTCCACGAGTGCATACCTTGCAAGAAGACAAATCCAAAAGCATAGTAACTCAAAAAACGCCTCCCCGACAACAACAACAACAAAGTGTTTGATGTAGACTCACAAGCAAGACACAATACGCAATGGCATCAACCAAATCACCAATGGATCCTTGCCCACGAGTTATCAATCCAAGAAGATCAATCGGTGATATGAAGACTTCCACCATATTCGTAGACACACACGATCAAGAAGAATCATGCACACATGCACGAGCACACACACATAAGCATGCAAGCATTGAGCAAGCCTCACTCACAAGCAAGGCACGAGAGCTCCAAAAAACTCACAATCTTGATTAGAAGAGAAGAAAATGAGAAACTTCACTTTTCTAGCCAAGTTTTAAAAAGTGACCCTCTTCGCACTTGAATGTCCGCCCTAGTTAAAAATATGTCCTAAACCCTCATTGGTGTTCGTTTTGAGTGCAAAAAAATCCGAGAAAATTCTAAATGGTTAGGGAATAACTCCTCAAAGTTAAGGACTCTTTGGCGGCTTCTCTCTATATAAAAGCTGCTTAAAAAGTATTCTATGAAGTGCTATGAGTCAAAAAACTTTAGACTTCCTTGTCCCATTCTTTCATTCTCAAAGCAGATAAAATTTCAAACTCATGAAAAATCCTACTAAATGTTCCTGGCTGAGAAATCTCATCAATAATCGAAGGAAAGAAATACAGTACAGCAATTCACATGCATGAATCCCGTACGTTTGAGCCCTCACATGGCCAACCTGAGTTTACATCCATAACATACGAAGTCTGTAATGCAAATGGGAAGATAGAAATTTCCTAAAGTATGCTTAGTTTACCTATCCAAGCATGCTCACAGAGGATGACAGTGGCAAGCTTAAGAGATCCGGTTGTATAGTCAATTAAATTCCATGATGACAACCTAGACCCAGACAAACCTCTCCAATTCAATCCTGCTCTTCAGTCTCTTCCCCCTTCCCCTCTCCGATCTCCTCTCTCTCCACAAATACAGTAGGACTACAAGATACTTGACAAAGCACCAATACTACAAACAATAACAAATCGTTATGAAAATACTCGGATGGAAATGGTCTCTGAAAATTAATGGAAAATGAACCAAATATGCTTGATGATAAAGAAAAAAGACTGAACTCCACATATTCTAGTCGTGACCTGTTAATAAGGATACTGTAATCAGACAATTTATGATCATCTTTCAACACTCTTCCTCTGCATATTAACCGCTGGTTCTCAGGAGGTACCCCTGTCAAACCTCCAATTTGTTCTTTCAGGGCAGGCACGCTTATCTGCACACTCAAAGAATTATTAAGGTTTAGCTTTCGCGCGTGCACTTTTACGCGTAAGCAATGGACAAAGGGTTTTCTTTTTAAGGCAGACAAGAAAAAACAAATGGGGAGGATACTTTTAGCCAAGCAAAGCAACATACATTTTGATCCACACTGCAGCTGTATACTTGTGAGTCCAAAGTCTTTATCTTTATCTCCACTGATTTGGTAATGTCACTTGGTTCAGCATGAAATTGCTCTCCATTAGATCCCTCCATCATGAACTCCGTAAAGCTGTTCAAATCTCTCTCTCTCTCTCTCTCTCTCTCTCTCTCTCTCTCTCTCTCTCTCTCTCTCTCTCTCTCTCTCTCTCTCTCTCTCTCTCTCTCTCTCTCTCTCTCTCTCTCTCTCCCCCCCAAATAGTACAAGAAGCGGTTTAAAACGAGATTTAAATCGTTTAAATTGTAGAGGTTTATAAAATCCAAATAAAAATCGGGGTTTTTATTCACTGTGAGAGATTCTTATTTTTTGAAACATAAAGCTATGTACCAATACTATTCAACACCTTTTTAATATACCTGACATGAATAACATATAAAATCACCTAATAGTCTATAATCCCTAGTGACCACACTACTTTCTACCCATCTAGACTCTATAAGGCAAGTGGCAAGGGGCAAATAGTATCAAAGTGAAGCTTTAAGAAAGGGGCAAATAGGGAAGGTTGAAGCAAAGGGAAAATAGAGAAGACTGAATTCCAAAGCAACTTGCAATGGGCTGATCGTGCTCTATTGCTGAGTGCTCTAATGCTCACCTTATGTTCTAACTTCTTCCTAATGCAAGCTTTCAAGATGAGTGTGTAAGAGACGATCAGAAACTATTCGCGAAGTTGGAAGCGAATTCGAAAATAGATGGCGCTGGGTATTTTGCTGAAAACAAATTTTTTCAAAAAAAAACCTTCATAAAAATCGTCAAAGATTGTTCAAAATGGTTCCAATGATTTAAAAAACGATTTTTGTTTAAGAATCATCGATTTTTTTGTACTATGCCCCCTCCCTCCCTCTCTCTCTCTCTCTCTCTCTCTCTCTCTCTCTCTCTCTCTCTCTCTCTCTCTCTCTCTCTCTCTCTCTCTCTCTCTCTCTCTCTCTCTCTCTCTCTCTCATACACACACACAAATATATGTGTACATATACATTTGTGTATGTGTGTGTGTGTCACACACAAATATAAGTGTTTATACATAAACACACACACACACACACACATATATATATATATATATATATATATATGTGTGTGTGTGTGTGTGTATGTATAGCTACACCGCATCCGCTCGATATATCCTTGATTTTCATGAGTATATATCCTTAAAACTTAGTTAAAATCAAAACTATATGTAAATTTTACTCAATTAACAAAGAGCAGCCATAGTTTGTCATCAATGAATTAATAAGCACCTCTCTACTGGAATCAATACAGCATACCGTTCTAATAGTTCTAAATAGAAACAGACCCTGTTCAAATAATTTCCCATTGTATAGAACTATTATTAAGATAATGTGTTCATGAATATTTAATGCGAATACATATGTACCCTGATCGTTTAAGTTCCTCATTACCTTAACAGAACAGCTTTGGTTTTGTTTTCTTTAATGTTTTTATGATATAGTCAGGGAGACCTTAATAGACGCCAAATAACTGACAAAATTAATATGAAAGAGCTAGAGAGAGAGAGCTTTTAGAATTTCCTGTGGTTTTAAATAGAGTTCGCTGATAATGATCAGAATGACGTTTCCTTAATTTTCATCATAGAAGTTTCTTTTGACACCTATGTTAAGTGGTTCCTCAATTTCCTTCTTAAAAATATTTTTGATAGTTCAATTGAAATATCAAAAGGCTTGCGAAAGATTATTAATTGTCAATCTACTTCCCATAATAAATGTAAGCAAACGCCAAGTGGAGTTTGGACGCAATTCAGCACGCTTGGAACCACGTAAATCTTCCAACATCACATTATACTCATCAAAATCCAACAACATATGCTCTTCCTTCTGCATAATAACTCTTCTGAGTGTACTGTTTTTAATGAAAACATAGCCCGGGTTTAACTCGTGAAAAGCAAAACATGCCATGAAATGACATCCCAAATCGAAACACGTTTAGATAATTTTTTTCAAGGACATTGTGCAAGCCTACCTCGAGGTTCATAATCAGGCAAACAGAAAAGACTAAAACACATATATTATTACAAAAAAGCCCAGCACATTAAGCTCGAGCTTCTCGAATTTTCTACCCCGTCAGCACAGAATCGTGGAGAGTAAATCAAGATAAACATCCCCAACAAGGATCCTCGGACCTGCAACGATCTCCCTCTTGAAACATCGCAAAGGACAAACTTCCCAAAAATCACAAGCGCCTGCACAACAAGTGAAAGCAAACGGTGCAGAGAGAAGCTTACTTGCAGTGAGAAAGTCGTCCTTACACCTTGCAGAGAAAATGGGTATGTTTCGACCACATTAGATGGATTAAAAAAAATTATATATATATATATAAATATATATATGCAAGACGGCTTAAGTTACGACTTGTGCCCGGTCAGAAGTCACGCGCCGCCCAAATGTTTTCATCCATTATGTATATGTATGTGTGGGAAAAAAAAACTAAAATTTAAAAAAAAAAGATCATTTGACAAGGAGATCCCTTTAAAGAAAATCAAATACTTGTATGGAGGGCAAGCCTCGAGAAAATAAAGGGAGAAATTAGATGCTCCTAATGGATCGTTTTATCTTAGAGATGAGGCATATGTGCAGCATTCTTTCTTGATGTGGTTGCAAGCATGGTCAACATAAGAAGAAATCTAAATATTTGTATGGAGAGCAAGTTTTCCATACATAGAGAGAGAGAGAGAGAAGTTAGGTGCTCCCAAAGGATCATTCTATGTGAGGCACATGTGCATTGTTCTTCCTTGATGGAATTGATTGCAAGAATGGGTGTAAGATGAGGTTCCTATGCATTATTCTTTCTTGATAGAGTGGGTTACAAGAATGAGCATAACATGAGAAGAATGAAGAATCTACCAAGAGTTGAATGCACGAATGTGAAGTATCCAACATGTAAAAATATAAAAGTACTTTAGTGTCACATGACATGTTATGTATAGTTTAAAGAAAGACATCTAACACACGTCAATAGAAAAATATACTAAAAAATTAGCCCTCAAGAGTGATGTGGTAAATAAGAGCTTGTACTCATGTATAGGGATGTGTCACGCTATATGGGTTGTGGTCCATCTTAAAGGGGAAGAAATTCTCATAAGTTATAAATTTTGTAAAAAGATGTGCATGGTTATATTCCATACTCATATAGGTCAATTTGATAACTAATATAGATATTATATACTCAAACATAGTGGTGTGTACTTTAATATGGTTCATTAAAGCATAGAGACTCAATTCCATGTAACAAGCAAGGCATTTGATTGTTGGAAAAGACACTGATGGGATATGGTTGCATAATGTCTAAATTATATCATCCAAACACACCTGATCCTTGCTCTAAGAGGAGCTTCTCTATACTCAACTTCACAACTAAAATTGGCTATAGTAGATTTCTTATTTC
The DNA here is from genome assembly GCA_020310875.1 of Ceratopteris richardii. Taxonomy (NCBI): domain Eukaryota; kingdom Viridiplantae; phylum Streptophyta; class Polypodiopsida; order Polypodiales; family Pteridaceae; genus Ceratopteris; species Ceratopteris richardii. The sequence continues at coordinate 177,623,312 of CM035412.1, forward strand.
TCAATCATGATATGTATAAACATTCAAAAATGAAATAAGAACAATTTGTTGATATATGAATGTTACAACAGCTAACCTTAAGATCTTGAGAAAGCATTCAAATCCCATGATATTAACCCCTCTTTGAATAGAAAGACCCAAAATGTCAAGAACCATTCATACAGGAAAAGGTTTGTTTCAATTCCTATTAATGTTTTGCACTTTGGGCAACTAATAAAACTGCTCACTTTAACATATGGATTGAGCATGAAGTCATGTGTGAGTAAAGAACAATACCAAATCCACCTGAGTCATTATGAAGATTATAATATAATATTTCATCTATGGAAGTAATAACAAGTTTTTTTGGCTACAATGCCAGACCATTTCAATGATTTTTTTTATTGATGGAACAAAGAAATACCTTGATCATGATTCAATTGTCTAAATGATGAAGAAACCCAACATTCACTTTTCAAAACTTCCAGTTGATTGAGTGAACCTTAATTTTTTCTAAATCTAAGACCAATGAGTAGCATTTCATTAATTCAAAACATGATCATCAAAATTATACTAGAAGCATGGTTGAAATACAAATTTCTTTCAAATAGATTACCATGGGATAATAAGGAAGTATCCTTTTGTTGAAAAGCATAGCCCAAGTTACAAGAAACTACTCAACAAGCTATGGATGCTCAAAGCAAATGAAAAAAAATATGAAAATGGAATAGTAATATACAAGAACTAAAATGTGAAAAGAAAATTCACATTAGAGGCAATAAGCTAAAACCTTCTAGGTATATTATTATGTGAGTACATGAATATATGAGAAGCTAGTAAAGGGAGGCCCTCTTAATATGGAGTTTCATTGAAGATATTTATAGGGAACTTGTGCTCTTTGTTATTTGGTTCTCTTCATTTTTTTTCAAGTCTACATAGATAGGTAAGAGGAACATTATGACACCATTCAAAAAGATAAGCCTCATTGTGAGGACTTGGGAAGCTCCCCTTCTGTGGTATCATAGCAGTTTTACATGTGGACACACATGTTGTCACCAATTTGCATAGTGCTATCGGAACCTACAACTCCAAGGCTTATTACTAAGGTGGCGACCAAGGCATAGATCTTGTCATCTGAGCCATCGAATTAACTATTGGCATCGTTCGCTACATGTGAGGGGGGACCTTAGTGATCAAGGAAGACAGAGGTCATCCATCCTAGTATCGTTCTCCTTAGAGCTGTTGAAGATAAATGTACAAGCTCATTTTCATATGAGCCATGCTTGGATAAATTTACCAACTATACAGATAAAGAAAAAAGTGAAGTCTAGTTTTTCAGTATACTTGTGTAGATAGGTAGTCTATTTTGGTCGGTTCAGTTTTTCAACCAAAACATATCCAAATTGCGTGATTTTTGTCTTTTTGGAAAGCCCTTGGCATCTACTTTCACTGTCTCAAATATCTCATTCAGATCATTCATACTCTGTGAGATATCTGTCAGAGAGTAAAAGTCCAGTTTTACAGTGTACTTATGTGTGCAGGTGGTCTATCTTGATGAGTTGAGTTTCCTGATCAAAACTCATCCAAATTACTTGTTTTTTAGCTTGTTGGAAAGATATTTGTGTCTACTTTCCATGTACCAAATATCTTTCTCAAAGGATATATATTCAGAGAGCTATCAGTCCGAGAGTGAAGCTCAGTTCTTCAGCATACCTGTGTGAACAGGTAGTTCATCTTTGACAGTTGTGTTTCCTAATCAAAACTTGTCCAAATTAAGTCATTTATAGCTTGTTAGAAAGCTCTCTTTGTCTACTTTGATTGAATAAAACATCAAGTCCATTTGAGTTTTGTGTTGAGAGCAGCAAGCTATCTAAGGTACAGATGTTTGTCCAAGTGTTGGACATACAAGGGTTCACTACACACTTCCGTTGCGCATAGGAGAACTCATTCTCCACAGTTGGTATCAGAGCAAACTTGGTATTGAAGCTTCATCAACAGAGCTGGAGGTGAAGCAACAAAAGAGGAGCTACAAAACAAGAAGGAGCTTCATAAATGCAAGAGCAAAGGACTATAACTATTCGAGGTAACTCTCAAAGTCTTTGATACTCTTCAATGGCTGACTTGGGTCAACAAGTAGAGAAGTTGGACAAGGATAACTATCCCGTGTGGAAGTTTAGAATGACCAACTACCTAATGGGCAAAGGCTTATGGGGTATTGTGAGTGGCGATGATGCTCAACCTCAAATCAATCAAGCTATGGCCACCGAAGTCCAAAGGAGGCAAGCAAAAGAATGGGAAGAGAGGAATAGGAGAGTCATGTTCCTCATTTCGCAAGTCATTACTAATGCCATGGTAGGGCATATTCAACATCTAGAGAAAGCTAAGGATGCTTGGGAAGCTCTTGAAAGGATGCATTCAACAAATACCAAAGCTAGGAAACTTCAACTCAAGAATGAGTTGAACACAATCAAGAAAAGTTCGAGTCAATCCATAGCTGAATATACTTTGAAGATTAAGGAGCTAAGCGATGTTTTAGCTTCTATTGGCACAACGGTTGAAGACGAAGATCTTGTGTGTTATACTCTCAATGGCTTGAGAGAAGATGAAATATGGAAGCCTTTTATAACTTCCATTAACTTGAAAGATGCATATCCAGGTTTTGAACAACTAATCCCTCATCTTGTCACAGAAGAGCTTACTTCGGTGGTCCCAAAGGAAAGAACAGCCACAACCAAATGTTATATGCAGGTCGAGGTAAAGGAAGAAACTCAAGAGGAGGCTCAAGAGGAAAAGGAAGAGGTCACAACCACTCCAACTACAATCAAAACAATTCGGAAGACAACAAGGATGCATCAAATGCCAACACACAAGGAAGAGGTCGAGGTAGAAGTAGAGGAAGAGGTCAAAGCTCCTACAATTCTCATAAAGGTATAACATGCTATCATTGTGGTAAAGTAGGACACTATGCTAGTGATTGTTGGCTGAAGAATGGAAGACCAAATGGAGGTAATCAAAGGAACCAAAGCAACTATGCAAGCACCTCAAGTGAAGGAAGCAAGGACACACTACTTGCAATGAGACATGAGTATAGAAGCTCTTGTGAAGATGACAAAAAATGGTACATTGATTCAGGTTGTAGTAACCATATGTCATGCCAAGGAAGTTTGTTCACTAATCTACAGGTACCAAGTGGAAAAGGATGTGTTGAAACAGGTGATGATACTCAACACATGATTGAACACATTGGAGATATAAGGCTTGGAGATACAAGTAGAGCAAAGGTACTATCTAATGTTCTTCATGTTCCTACAATTTCAAAGAACTTGATTTCAGTATGACAAATGGTAGAGAAGGGTTATCATGTCATATTCAATGAGAATGGGTGCTTCATAAAGAATCCAAAGGAAGGCTTCAAGGTCATTGCTCGAGGTAGAAGAGAAGGAAGGATGTTCACTTTGGATGTCCAACATCCACATGGAAAGGTCATGTACATTCAATGTGGGAACAAGAAGATTTCAGAGTTTGACTTATGGCACAAAAGAATAGGACACATCAACATTCCAAAGCTGAAGGACATGAGCAAACATGAAGTGGTAAGAGGTCTTCCAAAATTTGATAGCATTGGACTACATGAGTTATGTGAAGCTTGTCAACTAAGAAAGCAAACGAGGCAGCCATTCAAGAGGAGCAATTATGTGGCTCCAAATGTCTTGGACTTGATACATACGGATGTATGGGGACCAACCCAAGAGGCATCAATGGCTGGTAATAGATTTTTTGTCACCTTCATTGATGATCACTCAAGAAAGATATGGCTATTTTGTATTAAGCAAAAATCAGAGGTGTTTTCTATATTCAAAAGATTCAAAGCTGAAGTTGAAAAGGAAACAGGAAGGTCTATCAAAATCTTAAGGTCCGATGGTGGAGGAGAATACTTCTCCAAAGAATTTTTAGATTTTCTACAAGAGAATGGGATCAAAAGGCAATTCACTTGTAGGTATACACCACAACAAAATGGAGTAGCTGAGAGGAAAAATAGGCAAATTGTTGAAATTGCAAGATGCATGCTCAACGAGATGAAGGTACCATTGTACTATTGGGCTGAAGCTACCACAACCGCCATTTACTTGATGAATAGGTGCACAACATCGGGAATACATCACTTGACTCCTGAAGAGGTATATTCCGGTAAGAAACCTGATCTTACACACCTCAAAGTGTTTGGATGTGTTTGCTTTGTTCACATTCCACAAGAAGTTAGAACAAAGATGGAACCAAGGTCAGAAAAATGCATTTTCATCGGCTACTCGACGGAGCAAAAAGGATACAAGTGTTACAACCCTAGAACAAAGGAATTAAGAGTCTCGCGAGATGTGGTCTTTGATGAACTAAGACCATGGTATGAAGATAAAGGAAAGGAAAAGATTCTTGAAGAAGATTGTGATGATTATGCAGGAACAAATCAAAGAGAAGTTCAACAATCAAGCACAAAGGCTTCAGGTCCAGAGGCATCTACATCAAATGAAGAATGTTCAACATGGAGGGGGAGTCATTCTTTGTCTCCAAATTCAGCTCATAGTAGAGCCAAAGAAGGAAGTGCTACTCCAAACAGTGAGGTAGATGCAAGTGAAGAAGAATATGAAGAGGTAATCACTCCGATGGTAAAGCTAAATAGGTTAAAGAAGCAACTCTCTAAAGGCAATGAAAGAAGATCTTCAAGGACAAGGTATTCAACTCAAAGGTTGAGTTATGATAGTTTTATGGCGACACATTTTGCATACATGATGTAGGTTATCAAAGACAAAGAGCTTGAGACATATGAAGAAGCTTGCACACAAAAGGAATGGAAGCAAGCTATGAAAGAGGAGATCAAAGCTCTCAAAGATAATCACACATGGGAGCTAGTGCCAAAGAAAGAAGGTATGAAGATTGTTCCAAACAAATGGGTGTTTAAAGTAAAGAGGAATGCTGATGGTTCACTAGCTAGATATAAAGCTAGATTAGTTGCCAAAGGATTTAAACAAACACAAGGCATAGATTATGATGAAGTTTTCAGCCCCGTTGCAAAGATGGGAACTATCTGAACTTTAATAGCAATTGGTGCTTCAAGGAGATGGCCATTATATCAACTCGACATAAAAAATGCTTTTCTTAATGGAGATCTACAAGAAGAGGTATACATGAGTCAACTGATTGGATTTGAAGATGAAAACCATCCAGATTTTGTTTGCAGGTTGAAGAAGGCACTTTATGGCTTGAAGCAAGCACCAAGAGCATGGAATCAGAGATTGGTAGAGTATCTAACTAAGTGTGGATACAACCCAAGTAGTGCAGATCCTTCGTTGTACATGAAGAAGGAAGAAAATAGAGAGGTATATATTTGCATATACGTCGATGACCTCATCATAACAGGAAATGATGTTACAGGGATTAAAGATATCAAAAGGAAGCTTGGTAAGGAGTTTAAAATTTCAGATCTTGGAGAGCTGAAATATTTTTTAGGAATTGAAGTTGTTTATGGAAAGAGTGGCATCTACTTGATGCAAAGGAAGTACTTGTTGGATGTTCTTTTCAGATTTGGAATGAGTGAATGCAAACCACTCACTCAACCCATGGACACAAATACAAAGATTTGTTCAAATGATGGAGAACCATTGGAAGATGTAACAACATACAGAAGCATTGTAGGATCATTGATCTATGCAAACATTACAAGACCTGATTTGTCTTATGTTGTTGGTGTACTTTCTCAGTTTATGCAAGCCCCGACAAGTGAACACTTAAATTTAGCCAAGAGAGTGTTGAGATACATAAAGCATACAGTTAATCATGCTTTGTTTTACAAGTTTGATGGAGAATTGCAGGTCAAAGACTTTAGTGATGCTGATTGGGCAGGCTCAAAGGAAGATAGAAGATCAACCTCAGGTTATGTGTTCATGATAGGAAGCAAACCTATCACGTGGAGCTCAAAGAAACAACCTACTATTGCACTTTCATCTATGGAGGCTGAATATAGAGGATTAGCTTTTGGCACATGTGAAGCAATGTGGATTAAAAAGCTTTTGGCTGATCTTGGAGTGCAAGTTGGAACCATCCCTATATACAGTGATAACATGTCAAGTATTTACTTGGCAAGCAATCCTATGTTTCATGCAAGGAGCAAGCACATAGAGGTTCACTACCACTATGTAAGGGAGAAGGTGCTGAGCAAAGATGTGGAGGTAAAATTCATCAGAACCAAAGAGCAAGTTGCAGATATGTTTACAAAGTTCTTGGATGCTTCTAAACTCAAAGGTTTCAAGAATGCGATAAATTTGAAGGACATGGATGAAGTTAACTCCCAAATGAGCTTGAGGGGGAGTGTTGAAGATAAATGTACAAGCTCATTTTCATATGAGCCATGCTTGGATAAATTTACCAACTATAAAGATAAAGAAAAAAGTGAAGTCCAGTTTTTTAGTATACCTGTGTAGATAGGTAGTCTATTTTGGTTGGTTCAGTTTCCCGACCAAAACATATCCAAATTGCGTGACTTTTGTCTTGTTGGAAAGCCCTTGGCATCTACTTTCACTGTCTCAAATATCTCATTCAGATCATTCATACTCTGTGAGATATCTGTCAGAGAGTAAAGTCCAGTTTTACAGTGTACTTATGTGTGCAGGTGGTCTATCTTGATGAGTTGAGTTTCTTGATCAAAACTCATCCAAATTACTTGATTTTAGCTTGTTGGAAAGCTATTTGTGTCTACTTTCTCTGTACCAAATATCTTTCTCAAAGGATATATATTTAGAGAGCTATCAGTCCGAGAGTGAAGCTCAGTTCTTCAGCATACCTGTGTGGACAGGTAGTTCATCTTTGACAGTTGTGTTTCCTAATCAAAACTTGTCCAAATTAAGTCATTTATAGCTTGTTAGAAAGCTCTCTTTGTCTACTTTGATTGACTAAAGCGTCAAGTCCATTTGAGTTTTGTGTTGAGAGCAGCAAGCTATCTAAGGTGCAGATGTTTGTCCAAGTGCTGGACGTACAAGGGTTCACTACACGCTTCCGTTGCGCATAAGAGAACTCATTCTCCACAAGAGATTGCTTAACTCATAATTTCTTGCCACTAAGCGGCACTCATGTGGTGATTCAAGAGGGACAAAGACTAAGGTTGAAATTATCTTGAGTAGGTTTTGTGTCCTTGAAGGTTTATTATTGGCTTTTGGATCCTATATTGAAGTAGTTTTTGGTGATTCTTGAGGAGTTTTTGAAGTTCATTTATGCATATTTCTCTTTGTGCAAGCTCAAAAATCTTAAGAAGAGTGTTGTTTGTGCTTCTTCAACAATAATTTTTCATATTTGGGGCTGTTTTTCTAGCAATGCTAGTGATTGTACATGTTTCTTGAATAGGTCTGAGTTGTAGTGAGATTAACCATCACTTGTCAGCATTGAGCTTCATTTGAGGCTAATTTTGGACAGACTTTGAGTCACTTTGTATATACGCCTATAGCCCTAATGGGTTACATATCTTTGTACATTCTAGTGGTAATACATTTTAGTATTATGTGTTGTGATTAAAGCTTCTTCTTCTTCCTTGTGTTTTTTGTGTGCTTTCGCAGATGTCTAACTCCAACAATTGGTATCAAAGCAGGTTGCCGCTTCATCTAGTGCGTTGTCGACATCCCTCTTGTCACAATCTCATAATCGCACGAAATTTGGTGAGCATACTCAAGATGATTAGGAGATCAAAATGGATTCGCTCTCTCTGGTGTTGAAGTCACGATTTGAGCTCATTTTGGCCTCCGAATGCACTATCGCAGCGCTTGTGCAGGCTATTCATCTTTTTGTGCCAAAGATATATACAGGTTTCACTTCACCAGTATAAGCATCTCGAAGTCTACTATAGATCTAATAGAACTTGTCAAGGTAGTGTTGGAGATAGATGTCTGCAGAAGCACGCGAACAACACAAGGAAGAAGAAGAAGCTTGGAGCACAACACACAAGATTGAATGTATTACTAGAGAATGTACAAAGATAAGTATCCCATTAGGGCAATAGGTGTATATACAAGCCGAGGGAAAAAACCTCCTAAAGAGGGAAAAAAGTGCCCCGGCGGTCCTAGTGTGTTCACACACATCACTACCTAAATATATCAACAAATCCCCCTTGGGAGCGATGCGGTGAACAAGTAGCTGGCACTCATGTATAAGGAAGTGCCAAGCTATGTGGAAATCACTCCACAAAAGGAAGTAAGCCCAAAGCTTTGCGGAAAGCTTCAAACTTCTCCCTAGGCAGAGCCTTCGTGAAAAGTTCTACAATGTTCTCTTGCGTGGGCACATATGCCAAGCTGATCTCCCCAGCAGAGAACCTCTCCCTGACATAGTGATAATGCACCTCAATGTGCTTAGTGCGAGCATGGAACACAGGGTTCCTCGCAACTGCCAATGCGCTCTGACTGTCAGTGAAGATGTTGGTGGCAGAAGACTGGCCAACACCCAAATCAGCCATAAGGCGTCTGAGCCACACACACTCAACAGTCGTTGTGAAAGCTGCCCTATACTCAGCCTTACAACTGGAAGTGGCCACAGTAGGCTGCTTCTTGCTCAACCAAGATATGCATGAGCTACCAAGCATGAAGCAAAAACCACTGGTGGACACACGAGTGTCATAGCAACCAGCCCAATCTGAGTCAGAAAAAGCATGCAAATCTGGCGATAGTGATCCCCCCTTGGGATAAAACAACCCAAGTAGCCGAGTACCACTCAAGTAGCGAAAGATACGCTTAACCGCCTTCCAATGCGTGAATCCTGGGCAATGCATAAATCTGCTCATTTGTGAGACAGCAAATTGAATATTTGGCCGAGTAATGCATAAGTAAATCAAGCATCCAACAGCCCGCTGAAAAAAGAATAGCATCAAATGCATCTCCAGCATCATGAAGACTCAATCGTAAACCTGTCTCCATAGGAGTGGCAATAGGCTTACAGTCTTCAAGGTCAAAACACTGCAATAATGTGTCAATATATTTCGTTTGACACAGCCATTCCACCATCAACTTGCATAAACTGAATGCCCAAATAGTGATGCAAATGCCCCAAAACAGACATCTCAAATGAGGCATGCAAATCAGCCTTGAAATCAGCAATATGCTTCTCAATAGGACCAGTGAGCAGCATGTCATCAACATAGACAACAATGATCAGAAGCACATCATTAGCACGCTTAACATATAAGGTGCTTTCAGTTGGACTGTTCTCAAAACCATGTGCAACCAGATAGGCATGTATTTTCTCATACCAAGCACGTGGTGCTTGCTTTAAACCATATAATGCCTTCTTTAACCTGCACACCTGGTTTTCATGCCCTTTCTGCACAAAGCCACGGGGCTGAAAAACATACACTTCTTCATGCAAGTCACCATTCAGAAATGCTATTTTAATGTCCAACTGATGTACATTCCAACCATGATGGGCTGCAAGTGCACAAATGCTCTGAACAGTAGTCATACGTCATGTAGGTGCAAAGGTCTCATCAAAATCAATGCCTCTTTCCTATGCATAACCCTTTGCAACAAGCCTAGCCTTATACCTGTCCACTGTACCATCAGGTTTACGCTTCAGCTTGTATACCCACTTAGTGCCAATGGCCTTCTTGCCAGGAGGCAAGTCACATAAAGACCAAGTACCATTCTTCATTATAGCATCATATTCAGATTGCATAACAGTCATCCAATTTTCTGAATTCTGTGCTTCATCAAACGAAATAGGCTCATTCTCATCACAGAGACTAGATGCAGCCATAACATAGCAATCTAATGCAAAAGAGGCACTATGAGACCTTAAACGAGTATGATATCACAGAGGTGCATCTAATTTGCTGTCACGCAAAGTCTGCACCAGCCATTTTGGCATAGTTCTTGCCTGCTCAATATCAGCTCTCTCATTAATAAGTGCATCATGTACATCTGCATCAGAAATAGAATTATCTACATCATCACATGAAACCTGCAAAGGCTGAGAAGTTGCCTCATTAGGACCAGCACTAGACTGTCCACCTGTAAAAAGAGGCATCAAAGTATCATACATGTCTTTGGAGCTGACAGATGTCTCCTTGGTACATGAAAGCAATGGCTGAATAGCATCTTCCACAAAAACAACATCACGGCTAACCAGAATGCGTTTAGTCTGTGGATGATACTGACGATAGCCTTTACTTTCAGACCTGTACCCAACAAAAATACATTTTACTGCCTTATCATCCAATTTTCAGCGATGTTGTTGAGGCACTAATGCATATGCCAAAGAACCAAAAACACGCAGATGAGCAACAGATGGCTTGCGGTCATGCCAAGCCTCATATGGAGTGATAGACTGCAGCGCTTTACTGGGACACCTGTTAAGTACATATGCTGCACACATGACAACCTCAAGCCAGAAACTATGTGGTAAAGCCTGACTCTTGACCATACACCTCGCCATCTCCATGAGTGAACTATTCTTCTGTTCAGCAACTCCATTTTGTTGAGGTGTATACGGCACTGTACACTGGTGTTTTATCCCACGTTCAACTAGAAATGCATTAAAATCAGAAGACATATATTCCCCCCCTCGATCAGAACGGAGGGTGCCCGTTTTACATGCTGACAGCTTTTCAGCCAAAACCAAAAACTGTTTAAAGCACATGAACACTTCGGACTTTGCTTTGAGTGGATATACCCATGCATGCCTGGAAAAATCATCAATGAAAGTCACGAAGTAAAGGTAATTTCCAAAAGAGGGTGTCTGCATAGGACCACAGACATCACTATGTACAAGCTGCAATTTCTGTGTAGCCCGAACTGAACCATCTTTTGGAAAGGAGGAACGCTACATTTTGCCAAAAATACAGCCTTCACAAACATGTTTTCCAGGTGCCTCAAGCTTGGGCAAAGAAGACACCATATCAGATTTCTGTAAGCGTAGCAAACTAGCAAAATTTAGATGACCAAAGCGTGCATGCCAAAGCTTTGCATCTGACATAGCCTTAGAATCATGAAGTGCACATGCTGAATCATTCACAGATCTTTCATAGTCTATGAGCTTATACAGCCCATGACATAAAATGCCAGAAGCAATAATAACATCGCCATTTGACAGATCATGAACTGTACATCTATCATCAACAAATTTCACAACCAAGCCAATCTTGGCTAATGCAGAAACTGATAACAGATTCTTCTTGATCCCTGGCACAAATAAAGCATCTGACAAAGTGAAAGAACTACCATCAGCAGTAGTCAGAATGATCTTACCAACTCCCATAACAGGATAAGAGGAGTTGTTGGCGCATGTGACAGTATTCCCTATAGGGGCAGGCTCGAGTGAAGAGAAGAAGCTGCGCTGCGAGGTAATATGTTTGGTCGCCCCACTGTCAAAGTACCAAACATCTGAGTCCACTGCAGACATGCAATGCTCATGAGAAGATGGGTCAAAACTGCAAACAGTAGTAAACGCCCATTCTTCTTCTTGCACAAGATTAGCAGACTCTGTTTTTGGTGTAGAGGCTTTTGCAACAACCATTCCAGCCTCCTTTTTCTTTACCTCTTTTACAGCCAGTTTTGGACAGTTCTTTATGATATGATCATTCCCTTTACAGTACTTGCAAAACAATTTCTACTTTTCTGATTTCTTCTCATCTTGATCCTGGTTCTTCGAATGTGCAACATTTGCAGATTTCTGCTTACTAGTAGAAGAACTCCATTTTCCTTTGCCCTTCTGACTAGCCAGGAAAGCTTGATCTGTAACACGCATAATGGACCTGTTCTGCCTGGACTGTTCTTCCTACAATAGAACAGAGACTAACTCCTCAAATGATAAGGCATTCGGATTGCCTTTCATCATCAACCGAAGATTAGAAGCAAAACTCTGATATGAATCAGGAAGACCATTCAGAACGGTCTGCACAAGTGAGCTATCTGGTATAACCTCATCAGTAGAAATCAACTATTCCTTCAAATCTTTGATCTTTGTTAGGAAACTGTCCATAGAATCACCTTCATTCATGTGCTCACTCTCCAACTGTTTTCGGAGGTAAGCAACACGAGCCTCATTCCTAGCTTGATACAATGTGGTAAGTGTATCCCAAGCATCCCTAGCTGTTCTGCAAGAGCGAATGTGAGGAATAATGGCACGTTTGACAGACAAAGCTATCAATGCATGTGCCTGGGCATCTCTGCCATCCCAACGAATCTGCTCTGCAGTAGGTGCAGCAGAAACAACAACACGAATAGGAATCTACACAATATCATCTTCGACACCATCTTCATTAGCTCCAACACCTGAATTCGTAGTACCTGTTGTTACAGGTGTAACAGGACGTCTTTCAACACCCTGCACAATGTTCCACAATCCTTTTGCAACCAATACATGTCGCATCATATAAGCCCATAATGGGTAGTTGGTACCATCCAACTTATCCTCAATAGCCAACATACGGAATACATCACTACTTTCAGCCATGGCCGGTGACTAAAATACCTTGATGCAGAAAATTGACTATATCTCAAAAAATTGAACGGAACTGCCCAGACGAGTTCTGCTAAACCTGTAGCAGACTTCGAGACGCTTATACTGGCGAACAGAAACTGGTATATACCTTTGGCACAAAAAGACAAAATAGCCTACACAAGCGCTGTGATAGTGCGTTCGGAGGCCGAAACGAGCTCAGATCGCGATTTTGGCACCACAAAGCAAAGCCGTTTGATCTCGGAAACACCCTGAGTATGCTCACCAAAATTCGTACGATTCTGAGACTACAAACGGAGGAGTGTCGACGGCGCCCTAGATGAGGCGACGACCTGCTCTGATACCAATTGTTGGAGATAGATGTCTGCAGAAGCACGCGAACATCACAAGGAAGAAGAAGAAGCTTGGAGCACAACACACAAGATTGAATGTATTACTAGAGAATGTACAAAGATAAGTAGCCCATTAGGGCAATAGGCGTATATACAAGCCGGGGGAAAAAACCTCCTAAAGAGGGAAAAAAGTGCCCCGGCGGTCCTAGTGTGTTCACACACATCACTACCTAAATATATCAACAGGTAGTTATATTCAACTTTTTCATATACAATCATTTTTCTGCATTAGGGTATTTTAGTCAACGACCATGGCTGAAAGTAGTAATGTATTCCGTATGTTGGCTGTTGAGGATAAGTTGGACGGTACCAATTACCCATTGTGGGCTTATATGATGTGACATGTATTGGTTGCAAAAGGACCGTGGAACATTGTGCAGGGTGTTGAAAAACATCATATTACACCTGCAAATACAGGTATTGAAGCTGATGAAGATGGCATTAAAGATGATGATATTCTTTAGATTCATGTTCGTGCTACGATTCCTATTGCACCTACTACATAGAAAATTTGTTGGGATGGCAGAGATGCTCAGGCACATGCATTGATAGCGTTGTTTATCGAATGTGCCATTATTCCTTGCATTCGCTTTTGCAAAACAGCTAAGGATGCTTGGGATACACTTACCACATTGTACCAAGCTAGGAATGAGGCTCATGTTTCTTACCTCTGAAGATAGTCGAAGAGTGAGCATATGAATGAAGGTGATTCTATGGACAATTTTCTAACAAACATCAAAGACTTGAAGGAATTTCTATTGATGAAGTTATACTAGATAGCTCACTTGTGCAGACCATTCTGAATGGTCTTCTCAATTCATATCAGAGTTTTGCTTCTACTCTTCGTTTGATGATGAAAGGCAATCCAAATGCCTTGTCATTTGAGGAGTTAGTCTTTGTTCTGTTGCAAGAAGATCAATCTAGGCAGAACAGGTCCATTATGCATGTTGCAGATCAAGCTTTCCTATCATGTATGAAGGAGACATATGTTAGCTCCAAAGACATGTATGATACTTTGCTGCCCCTTTTTAGAGGTGGATAGTCTAGTGTTGATCCTAATGAGGCAACTTCTCAGCCTTTGCAAGTTTCATGTGATGATGCAAATCATTCCATTTTTTATGCAGATTTACATGTTGCACTTGTTGATGAGAGAGTTGATATTGAGGAGGCAAAAACTATCCCAAGATGGCTGGTGCAAACTTTGCATGACAACAAATTAGATGCATCTCTGTCATATCGTACTCGTTCAGGCTCTCATAGTGCCTCTTTTGCATTAGATTTCTATGGTATGGCTACATCTAGTCTTTGTGATGAGACTAAGCCTGTTTCATTTGATGAAGCACAAATTTCAAGGCTCTTGCTATTTCTGCAATATGTATATTTTTGCGTTCAACAATGCCATTATATTGTGGTGTGTACCTGCATGAAAACTGACGTTGCCGAATTCCATGATTTTTTAGAAAATTGCTGAACTCATTTGACATGTATTCACCTCCTCCATCAGATCTTAATGTCTGAATGTACTTCCCTGTCTGCTTTTCCACCATAACTTTAAAATTCTGGAAGTGAGTGAACACCTCACACTTCTCTTTCATGAAATATACCCATACTTTGTGTGTATGGTCATCAATGAAAGTAACATAAAACCTGCAACCACCCATAGATGTGGTCTTTGCTGGACCCCAAACATCTGTATGTACTACTTCTAGTACATTCTCACTAATATGCTTGTCATGTGGAAATGATGCTCTTGACTGTTTACCAAATTGACATGTTGCACATACCTTTTACATTTCTGCAACTTTCAAATTTGGTAGTCCATGGACAATCTCCTTTGCTTGCATCAATTTCAGTCTTTGCAAGTTTACATGTCCAATCCGTTTGTGCCACATCTCTATATTTGCAATAACTCCTACACATTGTTGCAAATATGGCTGCATTCATTTCAGGAATCTTCACATTTAAGGTGAACATCCTACCCACTTTGTTTCCTTTGGCAACCAATCATCCATCCTGCTTGTACTCTTCTACATATAATCCATTAGCATTGAACCTGACTTGTAATCCCTGGTCAACCATTTGTCCAACAGAAACCAGATTCTTTGTTATATTTGGAACATGCAGCACATCAACAAGATGTTTTACCTTTCCATCCTCCATCGATAGTGCTATGTTTCGTGTATGCTCAATAGGATGTGATGTGTCATCACTTGTTTCAACATATCCAGGAATTGGTAATTTTTGCAAAGTACTGAACCATTCCACATGAGTGGTCATGTGATTTGAAGCACCTAAATCAACATACGAAACATTATCATTTGATTTTGAAACACCAGCAAACATCGTATTCATCATGTGATGTTGAACCATGAACAACTTCTCAGAATCATTTGCACTTGTGGATGCATAGTTATTATGTTGCCTCCTGTTATTTTGATTCTTCAACCTGCAATCACGTTCCAAGTGTCCAGGTTTACCAGCATTCCAACATCCTTTACTGTCATTACCTGAATCATTTCTTTGGAAATTTCTACGGCCTCTTTGCCTCCCCCTCCTCGAAACTGTCCTCTTCGTCCTGCATGATTCTGTTGTTGACTTTGGTCTTGGTTACTATTTCCTCTTCCACTTCCAAAATCTCTACCTCTGTCTCTTCCTCTACTAGAGTAGAATACCTGCTCAGAACTAGATTTTCCTTGGAAGTTTGAATCCTCACGAAGATTCTTTTCTTCAATAATCAGCATAGATACCAGATTAGCAAAATTCGAAATATTTTCCTTGGTCTGTATAGAAGTTCTGAACTGCTTATATGCAGCTCCTAAACCACGAAGACACACTTCCACCTTATCATCATCATCTACATTCACGCCAGTAGATGCAAGTGACTCACATATGCTTTTGATTTTCAAGGTGTAGTCA
Source organism: Ceratopteris richardii (assembly GCA_020310875.1). NCBI lineage: Eukaryota > Viridiplantae > Streptophyta > Polypodiopsida > Polypodiales > Pteridaceae > Ceratopteris > Ceratopteris richardii. The sequence goes on from CM035412.1 coordinate 177,639,082, forward strand.
CTTACCGACATGCTTTTCTTCTCCAATGAATGCAGCTCATTCTTGAGTTGCAATTTCCGTGCCTTTGTATTGGTCTCATACAATGTGACCAAATTGTTCCAAGCCTCTTTTGAAGTCTTGGCATCCTGTATGTGTCCAATCATGCTATCCTATATGCTAACAGATAGCCAGTACATTACCTTTCGTGCTCCTTGATTCCATTCCTCATATTCTCTTACCTAATCTGCAGTCCGATTCCTTTCTGGTAACTACGGAGCATTTGCATTCTCTCCTTCGATGTACTTCTAGTAGCCTTTTCCCATCAGAAAATTTGTCATTCTGAATCTTCAAGCATGGAAGTTGTTCTTGTCCAACTTATTGCTCATAAGCTAACTCATTCCATCTGCGTTTGCCATTTCTACAGCAATTCACAACACTACAAAACACTACAAGCAACACTTCTGCTTGAACACTGTCGCACTATGACGTGACAATTCGATCTCATAAAAACACAGTTTTCGTGTATCAAAAGTACATGGAATCACTTGCCATTCTGGATCTAGTATATATGAGTGTTGCCGAACACAACACAAGTTATAGTTTCTGAAACTAACCTGGTTTTTCTGTTGGCCCCACCTTGCAGGCTTGAAACAGAGGTCGAGATGGCTCCGAAACTTCGATCTGACAAAAATGAGTGACCCTAAAGGGCTAACTCGCGAAAATATTTTGAGCTCTTCTACCTTCACGTCAATTTTTGTAGCAAACAAAAGTCATTTGTGAATCGCATTTTCTCCATGCCTTGTTGCGTACTCTTCACCATTGCCTTCTCCACGAGTTCTCTACAGCCATGCTGGCTCTGATACCATGTCACGAGGAAGGAGATAAGGAAGAGAGCTCACACACACACACTCACTCTCAAGGAGAAACACACACACAGATTGAGGCAAGGAAGAATAATATTCTTCTCCTTCTTCTATTACATAAAAAGGAATGTACAAGAATGAACCAAAAAACAAGAATACAACAACTGCAATATATAAAGATCAATACATAAGGAAAACTCTAATGTCCGTGAATGAGTGAGCTGGCAAGGAACAAATGTGCCATCACTCTCGGTGTAGATAACTCTAATAAAGCTCAATGAAGTAGCCCTGACATATACTGGCGTGACCACTATACATGATGTCAGAGAAACAAAAAACTGGTATGTGTCATCCTGGATCATCACATGTTGAGCTCGATATCTCAATTGGGGGGAATATATGTCTTTTGATTTTAATGCATTTTTGCGTGAACGTGGGATAAAACACCAGTGTATAGTGCCATATACACCTCAACAGAATGGAGTTGCTAAATGAAAGAACAGGTCACTCATGGAGATGGCGAGGTGTATGGTCAAGAGTCAGGCTTTACCACATAGTTTCTGGCTTGAGGCTATCATGTGTGTAGCATATGTACTGAACAGATATCCCACTAAAGCACTGCAATCTATCACTCCATATGAGGCTTGGCATGACCACAAGCCATCTGTTGCTCATCTGCGTGTTTTTGGTTGTATGGCATATGCATTAATGCTTGAACAACATCGCAAAAAATTGGATGATAAAGCAGTAAAATGTATTTTTGTTGGGTACAATTCTAAAAGTAAAGGCTATCGTCTATATCATCCACAGACTAAACACATTCTGGTTAGCCGTGATGTTGTTTTTGTGGAAGATGGTATTCAGCCATTGCTTTCATGTACCAAGGAGACATCATTAGCTCCAAAGACATGTATGATACTTTGCTGCCTCTTTTTACAGGTGGATAGTCTAGTGTTGGTCCTAATGAGGCAACTTCTCAACCTTTGCAGGTTTCATGTGATGACACAGATCATTCCATTTTTTTATGCAGATTTACATGATGAACTTGTTGATGAGAGAGCTGATATTGAGGAGGCAAAAATTATGCCAAAATGGTCGATGCAGACTTTGCGTGACAACAAGTTGGATGCACTTCTGTCATATTGTACTCGATCAGGCTCTCATAGTGCCTCTTTTGCATTAGATTTCTATGCTATGGCTGCATCTAGTCTCTATGATGAGACTGAGCTTGTTTCGTTTAATGAAGCACAAAATTCTGAACATTGGATGGTTGCAATGCAATCGGAATATGATGCTATCATGAAAAATGATACCTGGTCTTTATGTGACTTGCCTCCTGGCAAGAAGACCATTGGCATAAGTGGGTATACAAGATGAAGCGTAAGCATGATGGAACAGTTGACAGGTATAAGGCCAGGCTTGTTGGAAAGGGTTATGCACAAGAAAGAGGCATTAATTTTGATGAAACCTTTGCATCTACTTGCCGAATGACTACTGATCGTAGCATATGTGCACTTGTGGCTCATCATGGTTGGAATGTACATCAGTTGGACATTAAAACAACATTTTTGAATGGTGACTTGCATGAAGAAGTGTATGTTTTTCAGCTGCGTTGCTTTGTGTAGAAAGGGCATGAAATCCAAGTGTGCAGGTTAAAGAAGGCATTATATGGTTTAAGGCAAGCACCACATGCTTGGTATGAAAAGATATATGCCTATCTGATTGCACATGGTTTTGAGAACAGTCCAACTGAAAGCACATTATATGTCAAGCGTGATAATGATGTACTTCTGATCATTGTGGTGTATGTCGATGACATGCTGCTCATTGGTCCTCATGAGAAGCATATTGCTAATTTCAAGGCTGATTTACATGCCTCATTTGAGATGTTTGATTTGGGGCATTTGCATCATTATTTTGGCATTCAGTTTATGCACGTTGATGGTGGAATGGCTTTGTGTCAAAGGAAATATATTGACACATTATTGCAACGTTTTGGCCTTGAAGACTTTAAACATATTGCCACTCCTATGGAGACAGGTTTACGATTGGGTCTTCATGATTCTGGAGATGCATTTAATGTTGTTCTCTATCAACAGGCTGTTGGATGCTTGATTTAATTATGTATTACTTAGCCAAATATTCAGTTTGCTGTCTCACAGATGAGCAGGTTTATGCATTGCCCAAGAGTCAAGCATTGGCAAGCGGTTAAGCGCATCTTTCGCTACTTGAGTGGTACTTGGCTACTTGGGTTGTTTTATCCCAAGGGGGGATCACTACCGCCAGATTTGCATGCTTTTTTTGACTTTGTTTGGGCTGGTTGCTATGACACTCATGTGTCCACTAGTGGCTTTTGCTTCATGCTTGGTAGATCATGTATATCCTTGTTGAGTAAGAAGCACTCTACTGTGGCCACTTCCAATTGTGAGGCTGAGCATAAGGTAGCTTTCACACCGATTGTTGAGTGTGTGTGGCTTAGATGCCTTATGGCTAATTTGGGTGCTGGTTAGTCTTCTACCACCACCATCTTCACTGATAGTTAGAGTGCATTGGCAGTTGCGGAACCCTGTGTTCCATGTTTGGACTAAGCACATTGAGGTGCATTATCATCATGTCAAAGAGAGGTTATGTACTGGGGAGATCAGCTTGGCATATGTGCCCACGTAGGAGAACATTGTAGACCTTTTCACAAAGGCTCTGCCTAGGGAGAAGTTTGAAGCTTTCTACAAAGCTTTGGGCTTACTTCCCTTCCTGGAGTGATTTCCACATAGCTTGGCACTTCCTTATACATGAGTGTCAACTCCTTGTTCATCGCATCACTCCCAGGGGGGATTTGTTGATATATTTAGGTAGTGATGTGTGTGAACACCTTAGGACCATCGGGGCACTTTTTTCCCTCTTTAGGAGGTTTTTGTTGGGTGTGTGTAGAAGTGCGAGAGACACACAAGAAGCACACACAAGGAGCACAAACGCAGCAAGACACACGGACAAGACGATGGCTGGAATAGCTCTCTCTATTGATCGATGAACTGAACTGAAGTAGGAGCTGAATAATATCCCTAAGTACAAAGTACCACCACATATGAGAGTATCAAGTATGTGGTAACATGGGGAAAAAACCTCTAGCCAACACTAGAGTAAAAAGTGCCCATGTATAGGGAAAAGGTTCACATCAAAGCTACTCGAAGAACACATAAGTGTAACAAACCCCCCTGGAGCGAATGATGTGAACACATACAGAGAGTGACAGATCAGCCCCCACAAGGTAACAAGCCTAAAGCTTTGCGAAAAGCTTCAAACTTTTCCCGTGGAAGAGCTTTGGTGAATATATCTGCCACATTATCTTGTGTAGGCACATATACCAAATCAATATCTCCTGCATGAAGGCGCTCTCTCACATAGTGATAATGCACCTCAATATGTTTGGTCCGTGCATGAAACACTGGGTTTCATGCAACAGCCAAAGCACTCTGACTATCTGTGAGAATATGCGTAGCAGCATCAATCTCCATGCAAAGATCCATCAATAGGCGTCTCAGCCATATACACTCCACTGTAGCTGTGAAAACTGCCCTGTACTCAGCTTCACAACTCGATGTCGCCACTGTAGGTTTCTTCTTACTCAACCAAGATATGCATGAGTCTCCAAGGAAAAAGCAATTACCACTAGTGGACACGCGAGTATCATAACAAACAGCCCAATCACTATCTGTAAAAGCATGCAAGCATGGCTGAACATCTCTGCCATAAAAGAGACCTAAGCTCAAAGTGCCTTGAAGATATCTAAACACACGTTTCACCGCTTGCCAATGCTTAGTGCCAGGGCTATGCATGAATCAACTCAACTGGGAAACTGCATACTGTATATCCGGCCTTGTGTTGCATGCATATATAAGACATCCCATAGCTTGCTGATAAAGAGAAGTATCAAATGCATCACTGGAATCCTCAACCGAGAACCTGAATCCTGTCTCAACTGGCATGGAAACTGGCTTACAATCCTCAAAGTCAAAACGCTAAAGTAGTTTTTCAACATACTTTGCTTGATGCATAACAATTCCCCCCTCAACGGATACAAACTGGATGCCAAGATAGTAGCTCAAAAGACCAAGATAAGTGACATCAAAAGTATGCTGCAAATTAGCCATAAGAATGTCAAGGTTTGCATCACATGACCCAGTCAAGAGTATGTCATCGACATAAAGAACAAGCACTATAAGATCAGCCCCATTTTTGCGTACATAGAGTGTGCTTTCAATCGGACTACATGTGAAGCCAAGAGCAATCAAGTGCTTATGTATTTTGTCATACCATGCATGTTGAGCTTGCTTGAGACCATACAAGGCTTTATGCAAGCGACAAACCATATGCTCTTTCCCTTTCATAGCAAATCCAGGAGGTTGCTTCACATAGACCTCTTCTTGCAAATCTCCATTCAAGAAGGCTGTTTTTATGTCCAATTGATGCACTTTCCAACCTTGATGGGCAGCCAATGCAACCACTGTACGAATGGTAGTCATGCGTGAAGTAGGTGCAAAAGTTTCCTCATAGTTAATGCCATATTGTTGCGCATATCCTTTGGCAACCAATCTAGCTTTGTAGCGATCAATGCTACCATCAGATTTTCTCTTAATCTTGTAAACCCACTTTGTACCAATGGCATTCTTTCCTTTTGGCAATTCACATAACTCCCAAGTACCATTCCTATATATGGAATCCATTTCTGATTGCATAGCACTCATCCATTGTGGATCGTCACATGCATCTTCAAAAGAAAGGGGCTCTTCATTACATGTTGTAGCAATAAGAGAATAATCCACAAAATTACTTGATGCATGGTGAGAGCTTGACCTTGTTCTACCAAGTAAAGGTGCACTCAATTTGCTGTCCTGCAAAGTTTGTTTCAGCCACTTTGGCATAGATTGTGCACTCTTGATAGACATGCGTTCATTATGTAAAACATCTTCAATATGTACATCATGCGTGGGCTGAATTTCGTGCTCAGTTTCAGCCATATTTGGACGCAAATGTTCAGCCATATGTGGTTGAAAATTTCCAACAGTTTTGGCAATTTTTGGCTGAATTTTTTCAGCCATGTTTGGCTGAAAATTATCCACATTTTCAGCCCTATTTGGCTGGAATTTTTCAGCCCTTTGAACCTCAGTTGGCTGGTCTACATGGCCATAGTGAAGCGCACCATTTTGGAACAAAGGCATGAGTGTATCGAACACATCTTGTGAGCTAACTGTTGGCAGTTTTTTGCATTCAAGTAGAGGGATAAACTGAATTTTCAGCAAATACCACATCTTGACTCACAATAATTGTGTTCGTCAATGGATGGTACAACCGATATCCCTTACTTTCAACACTATAACCAACAAATATACATTTCTTTGCCTTGTCATCAAGTTTGTGACGTTGTTGTGATGGCACAAGAGCATATGCCAAACAACCAAACACACGCATATGACTAACCATAGGCTTATGACCATTCCAAGCCTCATAAGGAGTGATGACTCTCAATGCTTTTGTAGGGCAGCGATTCAACACATAATTTGCACACATGACCGCTTCCATCCAAAACTTATGAGGAAGATGCTTTCCTTTAACCATACATCGTGCCATTTCAAGTAAAGTTCTATTTTTACGCTCGGCAACACCATTTTGTTGAGGTGTATATGGCACCGTACATTGGTGTGAAATACATCTTTCACGAAGAAAAGCATTAAACTCATGTGACATGTACTCACCACCACGATCCGTGCGTAGAGTCAAAAGCTTTTGTGAAGAAAAATTTTCAGCCATAGCTAAAAATGGTTTGAATCAAGAAAATACCTCATTCTTTGCTTTCATAGGATACACCCATGTATGGCGAGTAGCATTATCAATGAAGGTAACAAAATATACATGCTTCCCAAAAGATGGAGTCTTGACCGGACCACATACATCACTATGAACAAGTTGCAATTTTCTTGTAGTGTGTGTGTGACTATCTTTTGGAAAAGAAGCACGATGCACTTTTCCAAGAATGCAACCTTCACATGCATGCTTTTCAATGGACTCAAGTGTAGGCAAGCCAATAACCACCTTCTTTTGCAAGTAGAGCAAACTATTGAAGTTTAAATGACCAAAACGAGCATGCCAAAGCTCCATTTCAGCCATGGAAGAAGTATGAGCAACCAAGGCATTCGAGGCAGCCCTCTTGTATGTATCCATGCGATACAAACCATCACATAATGTACTGGACATCACGATAACATCACCATTGCTGAAATCATGAACCATACACTTATCATCAACAAAGTGTACATGAAGTCCTGCTTTGGCAATCAACGAAACTGAAATTAAGTTCTTCTTGATACCGGGCACATACAATGCATTTTTCAAGAGAATCACACCTCCATTTGCAGCCGTAAGATCAATTTCTCCTACTCCAATGATAGGATAAGAGGCATTGTTTGCACACACCACATGTCCTCCTTTAGGTGCATCTTTCAAAGAGGCAAAAAATCTTTTGCATGATGTTATGTGCTTTGAAGCACCACTATCACAGAACCAATCCGAATCAGCCTCACTCACAACCATACATTTAGAATGTAAAGAAGCATCATAATGACATGTAACAACACATGCCCAAAAATCTTGAGCCATGTTAGCTTCATCATTCTTTGCATTTGCTGAATTTTCAGCAATAGACATGCCCGATTCCTTCTTCTTTTCATTGCGTTTAGCAAGCTTTCTACACTCATCAATAGTATGACCAGCCTTCCGGCAATATTTGCATCTCTTCTTCTTTTGCAAATCACCATCATTAGAGGAATGAGTGGAAGAGGAAGCTTGAGGCTTTGGTTTTGATGAACCAAAAGCTGAACCATACTTGCTTTTCCCCTTTTGTGAGATAGCAAGTGCTTGCATTCCTTCAATCAAACCACTCCTATTCACTCTAGATTGCTCTTCTTGCAAAAGAAGAGACACAACCTCATCAAATGCATACATATTAGGATTTCCTTTTGCAACCAAACGAAGTGTAGTAGCAAAGCTTTGAAAAGATTCTGGTAATCCTTTCAACAATGTAGAAATGAGTGATGCATCCGGAATGATCTCATCTATGTTTGCCAATTGCTCTTTCAAGTCCTTGATGCGTGTCACATACACATCCACTGACTCATTTTCAGCCATACATACATCCTCAAGTTGCTTCCTCAAGTATGCAACACGTGCTTCATTATGCACGGCATACAAAGAAGCAAGAGTGTCGCATGCCTATCGTGATGTAGAACATGACCGAATGTGTGGAACTATATGACGCTTCACTGAAAGCGCAATCAAAGCATGAGCTTGAGCATCTTTTCCATCCCATCTAAGCTGCTCCTGTGTAGGTGGAGAAGGAGAAACCACTGTACTCGAAGAAGAAGCTCCATCTGTGATAGTAGACTGTGAAGTAGAAGCACCTGCCGGTCTTCGATCTACATCTGCCACTATGTTCCAAAGTTTTTTTGCAACAAGAACGTGCTTCATCATGTAAGACCACATCGGATAGTTGGTCCCACCAAGCTTATCTTCAGTTTGAAGCATGCCAAACAAGTCATTGCTGCCCGCCATTTCACTGAGGAACAAGAATGTGACAAAATCTTCACTTCGATGAAAATTGAAATGAGTGCTGAAATTTCAGCTCACAAACCGTCACTCTGATGACGATTCTGACTGCACGAATGGCTTCCGGGTGGAAATGTTTCTGGGCTGCTGAAATTCACACTTCTATGCTCCGAAGTCGATTTGCACTGTTAAAGTGCGTGCGCGCCGCGACGCGAAAAACCAAAACTTGAGAAGAAGCTGAACCTGCTCTGATACCACTGTTGGGTGTGTGTAGAAGTGCGAGAGACACACAAGAAGCACACACAAGGAGCACAAACGCAGCAAGACACACGGACAAGACGATGGCTGGAATAGCTCTCTCTATTGATCGATGAACTGAACTGAAGTAGGAGCTGAATAATATCCCTAAGTACAAAGTACCACCACATATGAGAGTATCAAGTATGTGGTAACATGGGGAAAAAACCTCTAGCCAGCACTAGAGTAAAAAGTGCCCATGTATAGGGAAAAGGTTCACATCAAAGCTACTCGAGGAACCTATTGCCCTAATTGGCTACTAATTTTTGTACATTCTAGTGGTAATACATTCAGTATTGTGTGTTGTGCTCCAAGCTTCTTCTTCTTCCTTGTGTTGTTCATGTGCTTCTGTAGACATCTAACTCCAACAAGCAAGGCATCTGACTAACATTGCTGGTGTCTTGGATAGTATGCGATGACAAAGTCGAACTTGGATAGAAAGTTAATCCATTACGATTTCCTTCTACTGAGGATGCAGGTGGTCATAAAATACTCTAAATTCTTGTGATCTGTATACAGAGTAACTTTATGAGCTACTACTTGTAGATGTTGACACCAATCATCAAATACATTCACTATCCCAAGAAGTTCTTTATCATGGATTTCATAATTAATCTCTGTCGGGGAGAATTTCCTTGAATGATATGCAACTGGATGTAGGTGTCCATCATCACCATGTTGGGATAGAATGGCCCTTAAGGCAAAGTCTGATGCATGTGTTCTAGGAAGAAAGGCTTGGTAGAATGAGGACAAACTAGAATTTGAGCAGTGGTGAATGCTAATTTCAAGGTCTAAAAGGATTCTTGTGCTTCTTCAGTCCATGAGAATTTTGCATTTCTTGTAAGCTTGGTAAGAGTGTCACTATCTTGGAGTAATCTCTATAGAAATCGGCAAAGCCTAGAAAGCATGTTACATCTCGAACACATGAAGTTGGATTTCAATCAAGGATCGTCTTGATCTTCTTAGGGTTCATGAAGATTCCTTTCTCTGAGATAATGTACCCTAGAAATTCCACTTTGTGCTAATGGAAAGAGCAGTGCTCCTCTACATTTTTGGAGAATATCAAGATATCATCTAGATATATTACCACAAAATCATCTGAATATTCTATGTAGATATCATTCATCATATGCTAAAAGATGATTGGAGCATTTTTGAGGCCGAATGGCATAACTACATATTCAAAATGCCCCTACCTTGTTCAAAATGTTGTCTTCCATTCATCTCCTTCTCTGATTCTAACAAGGTTGTAAGCTTCTTGAAGGTCAATCTTCATGAAGAACTTTGCTTTTCCAAGGTGTTTCAAGAGCTTTGATATAATTGGTAGAGGGTATATGTTTTTTATAGTGAATTTTTTCAATCCACAATATTGTACACACATTCAGAGAGTCCCATCCTTCTTCTTTACAAATAATATAGTGGCTCTTGCAGGAGACTTTGAGTGTCTTATAAACCCCTTGGCTAGATTCTCATCAATGTTCTTACATAATTCTGCAAGTTCCTATGGGGATAATCTATAGATTGGTCCCAAAGGTGGTTGTGCTCCTTCTTCAAGTTCTATAGCACAATCATAAGGTCTATGATCTAGGAGGATATCAACATTCTTTTTTTCAAAACCATCTTGAAAATCTTGGCACTAGCTAGGTAGCTCACTAGATCATCTCTCTTAGACTCTTAAGTTGGTATGACATAGATCATATATGTGGATTCTTTCCTTATTACATGTATGAAGGCTTTGGCTCTTACATATGCTAGGTTCTTCTGGATATCTTGATGAGTGATTTTATTCTTTTCCCAATCAATGTCTGGATTATGTTTCTTTTGCCAACCCATTCCAATGATAATAGGATTTATCGGACTCGATATTACATTGAAACATCTGTGGGAATCATGATCACCAAGGTGTACTTTTAATGGTTTGGTTCACTTGGTAATATTATGAGATACTAGACGTTGTCCATCTACTACTTCAGCTACTACTAGTTTGTTCTTATAAAGTAATGGGATCCTATGTTTCTTAACCAATCCTTCATCGATGAAATATGAGGAGGCTCCTAAATCGATTAGGGTTGTAAGGGGAAAGGGTCTTCTTAGGCATGATCAACTTGATAGGAGAAGACGTGTTTCTATGCCCTTTCTTATAACATGGTCTAGTTGTACGGTTTCCTTTGCAACTAGACTTCCTTGTTTCCCTACTCTACAAGGGTGGCTATTGCAATTAATTGCAATATGGTCAGGGTTTCCATAGTAGAGGCACAACTTGTTATCTCTCCTGCTATCAAATTTCTAATGAAGGCATGGCAATTCAGCAACTCAACAAGTTGCCAAGATTGCAGGAGACCATGACACACTCTAGAGTCATGCTCTAGTGTTGACATGGAAAATAAGTTCATTGCCTTTTACTTTTACATGAGTTTTGATCTAATACTCACACTCCCATAGAAGTGGAAATGAAGGCCAAAGGACCCTTTCACAAGTCAAAGGGTCAGAATCCCAAGCAAGTTGTGTTGGACAAAACTAACAAGTCGTTGACTTGCAACTTTTGTAGTAAATCAGGTCACATAAAGAACTTTTGCTAAAAGAAGAAGAATTAATCTTCCAATGCTATCAATGGAAAGAATTCTCATTAGTTTTTATCCTTCCCCTACACTCATTTAACAAGAGAAAAGATTTTGTATCATGTGAAGATCAAGCATTGGTCATGTTGGAAATTTAGTAGGCCCATTACTAATACCACAGGTCCAAGTTCCATAGATCCAGCATCTACAACATGGATTCCAAAAATCTTCCAATATTGACAAAACATAAACATACCAGACTTAATCATGCAAATGATGAGACAAAGATAGAGAAAGATTAGACAACATGTGTAAAGTGTTATGTAAGCCATTGCTTACTCACACTATCATATTACAAATGACAATTTACAATGTGGGAGCAAAACTCTCAACCACTCTATGTGAACAAAAATAGATGGATGAGTGAATGTACAAATGTAACAAACATATTCAGATGTATGGACAAAAATCTGAATATATATGAGATGTGTGACCTGATAGGTTGTAGAAGAGTGTATATGAGTGACAGAAAGAGGAAGGATCAGTCTAAAACTAATAATCAACAAACCCTCATCTGAACTTAGGCTATGGAAGACCCTAAATCAGATATGTGTGTGAAAAGATAACATACTTACAAAAGTAGCAAAGAATGCTAACAAGTTTGCTGCCAGAAATCCTCAAACTCATATGAACATACCTTCTCTAACACCTCATCCAAATATGCATGAAGCATACATGTACGGATTCTCCTTTAGATATGCCGAATAGGACTCCTCCTAATATGGATGCCACTGCCTCCATAAGCTCCATGTAGTACCTGTGTGCATAAAGAGAATATGTACCTGAATTCTTAACATAAGATGCAAATCTTATGTTAACCACCATCCAATGTCTTTGAAGTAACCCGAAATCTTCATGTAGAAGACAATCTTCAAATACATCATGTGAATGGCCGATCCACACCACCAAGCTGCTGTGGGGTAAATCCTCTCCATAAGCAAGAGTGTGAGCACACTCTTCTTCTCCAAGAAGAACTCCATAGCTGCTCCTCAACATGCTCCAAAATAGCACCATGGCTGCCCCATGTGCTAAAAGCACCACCTCTATTGAGTTACCAAAGCTCCAAAGCTTGGTGTTGAACTTGGTGTAGGATGAAACAACAATGAACCAATGGATTATTATATAGTATTTGTGTCTCTTCCAAAAGCAATAATAAACCACGATCTAAAAACAAAAACTCACGGGAACTTCGAAACGTAATTTGTGGCTATCGTGATCCGTCCAACATTTTATGAGAAAAAGCCTTTCGCACTGTCGGGACCACGACTTGAACTCACACTGATTATTTGAGAGGATGTCGATGTAGCCAAGGCACCCACGTGAGTTTAGTTGTACAGAGAGTACAAGTCTACAAATGCTATATACTGTAATAAATTTTGACCAATGAAGACATTGAATCAATGTTTTCCAACAATCCCCCTTGCAATGTCATATTGGTACAAATTGAACTGGATATACAACTTCATTCATCTGCAAACTGTCATAAGCTTCAAACTGGTACTCCCAAATTGACCTTTAAACCTTTTCTTCAAAAGTCTTCTTCAAAACTAAATTTGACTTTTCTTCAAACTTCAAACACCTGAACTTGTTGAATATGAACCATAATACATGAGAAATTATGCAAACTAGATATCCAATAGTGTACACATCAAGCAATCACTGCTTAACAACAAATGTAGCAAGTACTGACTCTGAACCTGCTATCTCCTATCTTCTCAAACCTATAAACATACACTAGGATCCACATATTTGCATTTACCTTACAAAAGATTTCTCAAGGTACTTCTGCTGTGTCATGTAAATACACTAAACAAAATCAAGAACTGAATCTTGGAACCTGTGACTGATAACTCACAACTTAGTGTATTATGAACACTAGCTGATTCATCTCTGACTGTACTCAAGTCAACTCAACTCTACTCAATTTATGAGTCTCATCAAAATTTCATATCTATGATGTCATCTTGTCTTCATCCTCTTTCATACCTGTTTCCTTTAGAGTCTGGTATAAACATATATGTGTGCACCTCTGAAACATACCTCTCTGAAATATCAAATTTCTCTTCAATAGAATTCTGGAAGTTTCTCCTGAATAGGAACACCTAATATGAACTTTCTCTAGCCATTCTTCTTCCTTCTTCTCGATGATTTAACACTAGTATCCAAAATTTTTCAAATTATATCAGGTTTTATGAAATCTGGAACATCTTCCTTCTTTCAATAAATCTGATCTTCAATAATCAATACTTGTATCTGAAACAAAATTTTAGGATCCATAATCGTCTGCAACATAACAAGTATCTTATTCTTTTTCTCTGCAACACAAATCTGATAGAATTTGAATCTTTGACTTACTTCTTCCAATGCTAAGAACTTTTCAAACAAAAGATAGACATTTGAATCATAAATACTCAAGATCTTCAAGATCATTCAAGATCTATCAAGATCTCTCTAACAAAATATATGTGTAGAATCTGCTCTCATCAACCCTTCATGACTGAATGTTTGATTTGCTACGTGAATGTCTCTAAGTGTCCATGCTTCTCACATAAAGTTGTAAAACTTTTCTTTAACCAAATCCTTCCCAAGAACCTACAACTCCTAGTTGAAACATAAGTGGAGAAACTCTCACCTTGAGAACTCCAAAACTTGCAAGTTGATACTTCATATCTTCATATTCTACCCGGGTGAAATGTGATAGTATCTGCTTGACTTTCTTTTGGCTAATTCCACTTCTCAATCAAGTCATAGGATTTGATGGAACACCTTTTTTGAATACAAGCATGTATCCAAAAAATTAAGACAATCATAGAAAGTAGATTCTCCATCTGACTTGTACCTCATAAAAATCTGAATTTTCCTGAATTTTCTGATTTTTCTGAATTTTTTCAAAATATTGAAATTTCTGAATTTTTTGAAAATACTGAGTTTTTTGAAAATACTAAAATTTCATAATTTTCTTGCAAATTCTACAATTCTGAATTTTTTGAAAACATTGAAATTCTGAAAATATTGATTTTTCTGAATTTTCATCCTGATAAACTCTGAATTTTCTAGATGTACTGAATATATGTAATATGAGGTACCTTTTCCAAACAAAAACCTCACTTCAAGTCTCCAACATCTGCTACAAATACTCTTATACCTCAAGAGTTAGGTCAAGAAGAATCTCTGCAACTTATCATATACCAAGTAGCTCTGAATTGACACTCCAAGAATTCTTTGAGGGAATATATAGCTGCTTTCCCTTTGGAATTGTTGGACTTTCTTCTTCTGCATCTTTCTTCCACCTGATGATGTCAAGATCTTCAAACTTCTCTTCCATACCTTTTGTTTTCTTCATCTAGAAGTAGCAAGCACTCTTAACTTCTTCAAATGAATTTTTTTCTCTTCCTCTAGTACTAAGAGTAAGAGACAAAACAAACATGGTATACAATTGGAAGTGAATATAGAATCATGTTTAACCATCTTCTCATATCTCTGAATCAAAACTCTGCTTCAAATGTGACTGATATGACTGAATTCACCAACCTTTTGGCTGAATGCTGAATTAACTCTCTAGGTACACAATGTGATAAAAAAACCTCCAACCAAGTTACTACACAAAATTGGCTGAAAACAAAATTGATATGATCTCATCTCCAAATTTGTCTTCTTAGATGAGATTTCTTGCCATGAAAGATTTTTATCAAAACTCATCTCATCTCCTTGTTCTCGACAATTTTGATGTAGCTAATGCTTTAACTTTCAAAATAATGAAAGTGTATAAAAGCACTTCTTCAATCCTTCAAATCTCTTCATAACTTCTCTTCTAAGATATGACTTGCAAATACAATCTGATAGTGGAAACTAATACATGTGATTTGATGTTGATCTGGTTCCTTCATCTTCTCCAAACCATTGTTTTTCCTTGAATTTGAAGTAGCCTTCTCTTCATCAAGTCTGGGTCTTCAAACAATACTTCTGTAAAGTATTTTCATACTCTTCCACAAGTATTCGGCTATTAATAGATCATCAACTTCATACTCCACATTAATGAATAAACATGTGATTGAATTATCTAATTCTCAAATTTCTACTCATCTAGATTAAGTGTGTATGTCACATGTCAAATGTTAGAAGATGCTTTTAAATCATATGTTGTAAACCTGGAAGTCTGGGAACCTGGGAATCTGAGAGCCTGAATGCTTTGATACCAAATGTTGGAAATTTAGTAGGCCCATTACTAATACCACAGGTTCAAGTTCCATAGATCCAACATCTACAACATGGATTCCAACAATCTTCCAATATTGACAAAACATAAACAAACCACACTTAATCATACAAATGATGAGACAAAGATAGAGAAAGATTAGACAACATATGTAAAGTGTTACGTAAGCCACTGCTTACTCACACTATCATATATACAAATGTCAATTTACAATGTGGGAGCAAAACTCTCAACCACTCTATGTGAACAGAATTAGATGGATGAGTGAATGTACAACAAACATATTCAGATGTATGGACAGAAATCTGAATATATATGAAATGTGTGACCTGATAGGTTGTAGAAGAGTGTATATGAGTGACAGAAAGAGGAAGGATCAGTCTAAAACTGATAATCAACAAACCCTCATCTGAACTTAGGCTATGGAAGACCCTAATTAGATATGTGTGAAAAGATCACATACTTACAAAAGTAGCAAAGAATGCTAACAAGTTTGCTACCAGAAATCCTCAAACTCATATGAACATACGTTCTCTAACACCTCATCCAAATATGCATGAAGCATACATGTACGGATTCTCCTTTAGATATGCCAAATAGGACTCCTCCTAATATGGATGCCACTGCCTCCATAAGCTCCAAGTAGTACCTATGTGCATAAAGAGAATATGTATCTAAATTCTCAACATATTATGCAAATATTATGTTAACCACCATCCAATGTCTTTGAAGTAATCCGAAATCTTCATGTAGAAGATTTCGGATTACTACTGCGGGGTAAATCCACACCACCAAGCTACTGCGGGGTAAATCCACATCATGTGAATGGCCGATCCACACCACCAAGCTACTGCGGGGTAAATCCTCTCCATAAGCAACGGTGTGAGCACACTCTTCTTCTCCAAGAAGAACTCCATACCTGCTCCTCAACATGCTCCAAAATAGCACCATGGCTGCCCCATGTGCTAAAAGCACCACCTTTATTGAGGTACCAAAGCTCTAAAGCTTGGTGTTGAACTTGACGTAGGATGAAACAACAATGAACCAATGGCTTCTTATATAGTATTTGTGTCTCTTCCAAAAGCATTAATAAAGCACGATCTAAAAACAAAAACTCACACGAAATTCAAAATGTAATGTGTTGCTATTGAGATCCGTCCAACATTTCATGAGAAAAACTAAATCAAAAAACACTTTGCCTTTCGCACTGCCTGGACCAGGACTTGAACTCGCGTCGATTATTTCATAGGACATCGATGTAGCCAAGGCGCCCACACGAGTTTAGTTGTATAAAGACTAGTGGACAACTTTACAAATGTTGCATATAATAAATTTTGACCAATTAAGACATTGAATCAATGTTTTCCTATAGGTCACAACCAACTCTTCCAAAGGGTGGATCTTTGATAGCGGTTCCAACTCACATATGTTTCGTGACAAAGAAAAAAACTTCGAGGATATGATAGAGTATAAAGAACAAGTGTAACTTCACAACAAAAAAGCTCTCAAAATTCTTAAAGGAAAAGTGAAGATTGTCAACTCTAAAGATGAAAATCTCTCTAATATGTTCTTTAAGTGCTCACTCTCTACAAAATTTCCTATGCATAGAAAAAGAAACTCAAACAAATAGTAAATTCTTGTTTGACATTGATAAAGTTCAATTCCTTGACCCCACCACCAACTAGGCCATTGCAAGGATTTGAAGACAAAAAAATTTACAAACTTTCATGCTCCACCACTAAGGAGTTGATCTTAGATCTTTGGCATGAATGGTTTGTCCACACATCTTATCTTTTCAAGAACTCTTCATGCAACCTTTGTTGATATATTTAGGTAGTGATGTGTGTGAACACTCTAGGACCGCCGAGGCACTTTTTTCCCTCTTTAGGAGGTTTTTTTCCCCCGGCTTGTATATACGCCTATTGCCCTAATGGGCTACTTATCTTTGTACATTCTCTAGTAATACATTCAGTCTTGTGTGTTGTGCTCCAAGCTTCTTCTTCTTCCTTGTGCTGTTCGCGTGCTTCCGCAGACGTCTAACTCCAACAATTGGTATCAGAGCAGGTCGTTGCTTCTTCTAGGGCGCCGTCGACACTCCTCCGTTTGCAGTCTCAGATTCGCACAAAATTTGGTGAGCATACTCAGGGTGTTTCCGAGATCAAAACGGCTTCGCTTTGTGGTGCCAAAATCGCGATCTGAGCTCGTTTCGGCCTCCGAACGCACTATCGCAGTGCTTGTGCAGGCTATTTTGTCCTTTTGTGCCAAAGGTATATACCAGTTTCTATTCGCCAGTTTAAGCGTCTCGAAGTCTGCTACAGGTCTAGCAGAACTCGTGTGGGCAGTTCTGTTCAACTTTTTGAGATACAGTCAATTTTCTGCATCAAGGTATTTTAGTCACCGGCCATGGCTAAAAGCAGTGATGTATTCCGTATGTTGGCTGTTGAGGATAAGTTGGATGGTACCAACTACCCATTATGGGCTTATATGATGCGACATGTACTGGTTGCAAAAGGATTGTGGAACATTGTGCAGGGTGTTGAAAGACGTCGTGTTACACCTGTAACGACAGGTACTGCAAATACAGGTGTTGGAGCTGATGAAGATGGTGTCGAAGATGATATTCTGCAGATTCCTGTTCGTGCTGCTGTTTCTGTTGCACCTACTGCAGAGCAGATTCGATGGGATGGCAGAGATGCCCAGGCATATGCATTGATAGCTTTGTCTGTCAAACGTGCCATTATTCCTCACATTCGCTCTTGCAGAACAGCAAAGGATGCTTGGGATAGACTTACCACTTTGTACCAGGCTAGGAATGAGGCTCGTGTTGCTTACCTCCGAAAACAGTTGGAGAGTGAGCACATGAATGAAGGTGATTCGATGGACAGTTTTCTTACAAAGATCAAAGACCTGAAGGAACAATTGATTTCTGCTGATGAGGTTATACCAGATAGCTCACTTGTGCAGACCGTTCTGAATGGCCTTCCTGATTCATATCAGAGTTTTGCCTCTACTCTTCGATTGATGATGAAAGGCAATCCGAATGCCTTGTCATTTGAGGAATTAGTCTCTGTTCTGTTGCAGGAAGATCAGTCTAGGCAGAACAGGTCCATTATGCGTGTTGCAGATCAAGCTTTCCTGGCTAGTCAGAAGGGCAAAGGAAAATGGAGCTCTTCTACTAGTAAGCAGAAATCTGCAAATGCTGCACAATCGAAGAACCAGGATAAAGATGAGAAGAAATCAGAAAAGCAGAAATTGTTCTGCAAGTACTGTAAAGGAAATGATCATATTATAAAGAAATGTCCAAAACTGGCTGCTAAAGAGGCAAAGAAGAAAGAGGCTGGAATGGTTGTTGCAGAGGCCTCTACACCAAAAACAGAGTCTGCAAATCTTGTGCAGGAAGAAGAATGGGCGTTTACTACTGTCTGCAGTTTTGACCCATCTTCTCATGATCAGTGCATGTCTGCAGTAGACTCAGATGTTTGGTACTTTGACAGTGGGGCGACCAAACATATTACCTCGCAGCGCAGTTTCTTCTCTTCACTCGAGCCTGCCCCTACAGGGAATACTGTCACATGCGCCAATAACTCCTCTTATCCTGTTATGGGAGTTGGTAAGATCATTCTGACTACTGCTGATGGTAGTTCTTTCACTTTGTCAGATGCTTTATTTGTGCCAGGGATCAAAAAGAACCTGTTATCAGTTTCTGCATTAGCCAAGATTGGCTTGGTTGTGAAATTCGTTGATGACAGCTGTACAGTCCATGATCTCTCAAATGGCGATGTGATTATTGCTTCTGGCATTTTATGTCGTGGGCTGTATAAGCTCATAGACTATGAAAGATCTGTGAATGATTCGGCATGTGCAGTTCATGATTCTCAGGCTATGTCAAATGCAAAGCTTTGGCATGCACGCTTTGGTCATCTGAATTTTGCTAGCTTGTTACGCCTGCAGAAATCTGAAATGGTGTCCTCTTTGCCCAAACTTGAGGCACCTGGAAAACATGTTTGTGAAGGCTGTATTTTGGGCAAAATGCAGCGTTCTTCCTTTCCAAAAGATGGTTCAGTTCGGGCTATGCAGAAATTGCAGCTTGTACATAGTGATGTCTGTGGTCCTATGCAGACACCCTCTTTTGGAAATTACCTTTACTTCGTGACTTTCATTGATGATTTTTCCAGGCATGCATGGGTATATCCACTCAAAGCAAAGTCCGAAGTGTTCATGTGCTTCAAACAGTTTTTGGTTTTGGCTGAAAATCTGTCAGCATGTAAAATGGGCACCCTCCGTTCTGATCGAGGGGGGGAATATATGTCTTCAGATTTTAATGCATTTCTGGCTGAACGTGGGATAAAACACCAGTGTACAGTGCCGTATACACCTCAACAGAATGGAGTTGCTGAACGAAAGAACAGGTCACTCATGGAGATGGCGAGGTGCATGGTCAAAAGTCAGGCTTTACCACATAGTTTCTGGCTTGAAGCTGTCATGTGTGCAGCATATGTACTGAACAGGTGTCCCACCAAAGCGTTGCAGTCTATCACTCCATATGAGGCTTGGCATGACCGCAAGCCATCTGTTGCTCATCTGCGTGTTTTTGGTTGTTTGGCATATGCATTAGTGCCTGAACAACATCGCAGAAAATTGGATGATAAGGCAGTAAAATGTATTTTTGTTGGGTACAGTTCTGAAAGTAAAGGCTATCGTCTGTATCATCCACAGACTAAACGCATTCTGGTTAGCCGTGATGTTGTCTTTGTGGAAGATGCTATTCAGCCATTGCTTTCATGTACTAAGGAGACATCTGTTAGCTCCAAAGACATGTATGATACTTTGATGCCTCTTTTTACAGGTGGACAGGCTAGCGCTGGTCCTAATGAGGCAACTTCTCAGCCTTTGCAGGTTTCATATGATGATGCAGATCATTCCATTTCTGATGCAGATTTACATGATGCACTTGTTGATGAGAGAGCTGATATTGAACAGGCAAAAACTATGCCAAAATGGCTGGTGCAGACTTTGCGTGACAGCAAATTAGATGCACCTTTGTCATATCGTACTCGTTCAGGCTCTCATAGTACCTCCTTTGCATCAGATTGCTATGCTATGGCTGCATCTAGTCTCTGTGATGAGAATGAGCCTGTTTCTTTTGATGAAGCACAAAATTCAGAAAATTGGATGGCTGCTATGCAATCTGAATATGATGCTATAATGAAGAATGGTACATGGTCTTTATGTGACTTGCCTCCTGGCAAGAAGGCCATTGGCACTAAGTGGGTATACAAGCTGAAGCATAAACCTGATGGTACAGTTGACAGGTATAAGGCTAGGCTTGTTGCAAAGGGTTATGCGCAGGAAAGAGGCATTGATTTTGATGAGACCTTTGCACCTACATGCCGTATGACTACTGTTCGGAGCATTTGTGCACTTGCAGCCCATCATGGTTGGAATGTACATCAGTTGGACATTAAAACAGCATTTCTGAATGGTGACTTGCATGAAGAAGTGTATGTTTTTCAGCCCCGTGGCTTTGTGCAGAAAGGGCATGAAAACCAGGTGTGCAGGTTAAAGAAGGCGTTATATGGTTTAAAGCAAGCACTACGTGCTTGGTATGAGAAAATACATGCCTATCTGATTGCACATGGTTTTGAGAACAGTCCAACTGAAAGCACCTTATATGTTAAGCGTGCTAATGATGTGCTTCTGATCATTGTTGTCTATGTAGACGACATGCTGCTCACTGGTCCTCTTGAGAAGCATATTGCTGATTTCAAGGCTGATTTGCATGCCTCATTTGAGATGTCTGATTTGGGGCATTTGCATCACTATTTGGGCATTCAGTTTATGCAAGTTGATGGTGGAATGGCTTTGTGTCAAACGAAATATATTGACACATTATTGCAGCGTTTTGGCCTTGAAGACTGTAAGCCTATTGCCACTCCTATGGAGACAGGTTTACGATTGAGTCTTCATGATGCTGGAGATGCATTTGATGCTGTTCTCTATCAGCAGGCTGTTGGATGCTTGATTTACTTATGCATTACTCGGCCAGATATTCAGTTTGCTGTCTCACAGATGAGCAGGTTTATGCATTGCCCAGGAGTCACGCATTGGAAAGCGGTTAAGCGCATCTTTCGCTACTTGAGTGGTACTCGGCTACTTGGGTTGTTTTATCCCAAGGGGGGATCACTACCGCCAGATTTGCATGCTTTTTCTGACTCAGATTGGGCTGGTTGCTATGACACTCGTGTGTCCACCAGTGGTTTTTGCTTCATGCTTGGTAGCTCATGTATATCTTGGTTGAGCAAGAAGCAGCCTACTGTGGCCACTTCTAGTTGTGAGGCTGAGTATAGGGCAGCTTTCACAACGACTGTTGAGTGTGTGTGGCTCAGACGCCTTATGGCTGATTTGGGTGTTGGCCAGTCTTTTGCCACCACCATCTTCACTGACAGTCAGAGCGCATTGGCAGTTGCGAGGAACCCTGTGTTCCATGCTCGCACTAAGCACATTGAGGTGCATTATCACTATGTCAGGGAGAGGTTCTCTGCTGGGGAGATCAGCTTGGCATATGTGCCCACGCAGGAGAACATTGCAGACCTTTTCACGAAGGCTCTGCCTAGGGAGAAGTTTGAAGCTTTCCGCAAAGCTTTGGGCTTACTTCCTTTTGTGGAGTGATTTCCACATAGCTCGGCACTTCCTTATACATGAGTGCCAGCTCCTTGTTCACCGCATCACTCCCAGGGGGGATTTGTTGATATATTTAGGTAGTGATGTGTAACACTCTAGGACCGCCGGGGCACTTTTTTCCCTCTTTAGGAGGTTTTTTTCCCCCGGCTTGTATATACGCCTATTGCCCTAATGGGCTACTTATCTTTGTACATTCTCTAGTAATACATTCAGTCTTGTGTGTTGTGCTCCAAGCTTCTTCTTCTTCCTTGTGCTGTTCGCGTGCTTCCGCAGACGTCTAACTCCAACAACCTTTTTAAAGGTATTCTTAAGATTCTAGGAGTGAAGTTATTCTATCAAGCATGTGCTAAAGCAAAGCCTCACCAGAAGCTACTTCCTAAAGAAGTGCCTTCATGTACAAATAATCCCTTAGCATTATTCCACCTTGATCTTTATGGATCAATGAGCACTCCTTATTGCTCCTCATAGTATATGATTTCCTTAGGGACATCTAGGTTTACTTTTTGAAGAGAAAAATTGATGCTTCCACTAAGTTCCAAGAATGGACGCAAGCTGTTGATATCAACTTCTGGAGGTGGTGAGTTTATCAATAAAACCTTCACTAACTTCTTGAAGTAGAAAGGTATCAACCATAAAATTACTAAAGTTCATAATCCTTACAACAGGGTGGTCAAATGCAAAATAAAAAAGGTCATGGAGATGATGTGCACCATGATTCACCATCAAAGACCTTGTCTTATAAATCTTGTGTTGAAACAATACATATTTTTGCACATATCTTGAATAGAGGCTACACTAGTGCTCTACCTAATTGCAATTCATTTGAGTCCTACTATGGAAAGAAGATATTTTTGAGTTTTTGGAGTGATATTTTTGTGTATATTACCAAGGAAGGTTTCCATAAGCTTTCTTCTAATTCTAAAAAACACGTTTTTATTGGATACATTAATCACTCAAAGGCTTATTTTATTCTATGATCTTGATCACCATAGGATCACTATCACGAAAAATGCCATCTTTGATGAACATGCTAAGCATTCATCCAATATTTCATCCTAGGAACATCCTATCTAGTCTTTAAGAGGGATCAATTCTTCAAAAAACATAAAAAAAACATGTCAATCATAATGAATTTTGAAAAAGAATGATAATGAGCAACTACACTTTGTAAATCTTTCTATCATGCACGTTCTTGAAGAGATATAATAATTATCCACATTTGAAGCAACACAAGGTCACAAAGAATGGGAAGATGCAATGGAATTCGAAATCCAAGCCACTTATGATAAAAGAAAACTTGGACTCTTACACCTTAGCCAACTGGTCATCAAGTTATTGCAGTTAAGGGGATCCACAAGATGAAGTACAAATGAAATGGTACTTTGAATATATGCAAATCTTGTTTGGTATCTGAGGGATACAAATAGAAACATGAAATCGATTATGATAAAAAATATTCTCAAAAAAATTGATTCACTATTATATGCTCTATGCTACTCTATGTGGAGAAACTAAAAAGATTTTAGGTTATAGGTAAAGAAGATCACGTCTATCAACTTTCTAAATATTTCCACGAATTTTAGGATATAGGTAAAGAAGATCATTTCTATCGAAAAGTTTCCCATGAAATAAACCAATCATCTCAAGATATGTACAGAACAGTTCACTCCTTTGGGACCAATGGGATTCACAAAATTTCTATGGATTCCCACCTTTATATATATATATATATGTGTGTGTGTGTGTGTGTGTATGTATGTATGTATATAAATATAAGCGTGATTCTTTGATTAGAATCATCATATTTTATATGAATGATTGGTCCTTGTCACTATAGCACAATGGAAAACGCTAATGTGAGGACATCTACCTCATAATTGTCTGATATTCTTCATGTTCCTTTTCATGTTTCGGTTCCTATTGCACCCACTATAGAGCAAATTTATTGGGATGGCAAAGATGCTCAGTCACATGCATTGATAACCTTGTCTGTCAAACGTGCCATTATTCCTTACATTCGCTCTTGCAGAACAACTAAGGATGCTTGGGATACACTTACCACTTTATATCAGGCAAGGAATGAGGCTCGTGTTGCTTACCTCTCAAAACAGTTGGAGAGTGAGCACATGAATGAAGGAGATTCCATGAACATTTTTTTGACAAAGATCAAAGATTTGAAGGAACAATTAAATTTTGCTGATGAAGTCTTGCCTGGCAGTTCACTTGTGCAGACTATTTTGAATGGTCTTCTCGATTCATATTAGAGTTTTGCTTCTACTCTTTGTTTGATGATGAAAGGCAATCCAAATGCCTTAACATTTGAAGAGTTAGTCTCTGTTTTGTTGCAAGAAGATCAGTCTAGGCAGTCCATTATGCGTGTTGCAGATCAACCCTTTCCTGGTTAGTCAAAAGGGCAAAGGTGAATGGAGCTCTTCTACTAGTAAGCAAAAATCTGCTAATTCTGCACAATAAAAAAATGATGATAGAGACAAGAAGAAAACAGAAAAGCAAAGATTGTTTTGCAAATACTGTAAAGGAAATGATCATGTCATAAAGAGCTATCCAAAAGTAGCTACTAAAGAGGCAAGGAAGATAGAGGTTTGAATGGTTGTTGCAGAGGCCTCTATCTTGTGTAAAATGAAGAATGGGTTTTTACCATTGTTTGGAGTTATGAACCATCTTCTCATGAACAGTGTATGTCTGCAGTGGACTCAGATGTTTGGTACTTTGATAGTGGGGCAACCAAGCATATTACCTCGTAGTACAATTTCTTCACTTCACTCGAGCCTGCCCCTACAGAGAATACTATCACATGTGCTAGCAACTCCTCTTATCTTATCATGGGAGTTGGTAAGATCATTCTGACTATTGCTGATGGTAGTTCTTTTACATTGTTAGATGCTCTATTTGTGCTAGGGATCAAGAAGAATATGTTATCAATTTCAGCTTTAGCCAAGATTGTCTTGGTTGTGAAATTTGTTGATGATAGATGTATAATTCATGATCTATCAAATGGTGATGTTATTATTGAGTTGAAAGCAAAGTCCAAAGTGTTTGTGCTTCAAACACTTTTTGGTTTTGGCTGAAAATCTGTCAGCATGTAAAATGGGCACCCTCCGTGCATTAGTGCCTGAAAAACAACACAAGAAATTGGATGATAAAGTAGTGAAATGTATTTTTTGTTGGGTACAATTTTGAAAGCAAAGGCTATCATCTGTATCATCCACAGACTAAACACATTTTTGTTAGTTGTGATGTTGTTTTTGTTGAAGATGTTATTCAACCATTACTTTCATGTACTAAGGAGACATCAATTACCTCCAAAGACATGTATCACACTTTGCTACCTCTTTTTATAGGTGGACAGTCTAGTGCTCGTCCTAATGAGGCAACTTCTTAGCTTTTACAGGTTTCATGTGATGATGCAGATCATTCCATTTTTTATGTAGATTTACATGATGCACTTGTTGATGAGAAAGCTGATATTGAGCAGGCAAAAACTATGCCAAAATGGCTGGTACAGACTTTGCATGACAACAAATTAGATGCACCTCTATCATATCATACTTTTTCAGGCTCTCATAGTGCCTCCTTTGCATCAGATTGCTATTCTATGGCTGCCTCTAGTCTCTGTGATGAGAATGAGCCTATTTTGTTTGATAAAGGATAAAATTCAAAAATTTGGATGGATGCTATGCAATCAAAATATGATGCTATCATGAAAAATGGTACCTAGTCTTTATGTGACTTGCATCCTGGGAAGAAGGCCATTGACACTAAGTGGGTATACAAGCTGAAGCGTAAGTCTGATTGGAATAGTTGACAGGTATAAGGCGAGGCTTGTGGCAAAGGGTTATGCTCAAGAAAGAGGCATTCATTTTGATGAGACCTTTGCTCCTACTTGCCAAATGACTACTATTCGTCACATCTGTGCACTGTAGCTCATCATGGTTGGAATGTACATCACTTGGACATCAAAACTGCATTTCTGAATGGTGACTTGCATGAAGAAGTGTATGCTTTTCAGCCTCGTGGCTTTGTGCAAAAAGGGCATGAAAACCAAGTGTGCAGATTGAAAAAGGAATTATATGGTTTAAAGCAAGCACCACGTGCTTGGTATGAAAAGACACATGCGTACCTGATTGCACATGGTTTTGAGAATAGTCCAATTGAGAGCACCTTATATGTTAAGTGTGCAAAAGGTGTGCTCTGGATCATTGTTATGTATGTTTATGACATGCTACTCACTAATCCTCTGAGAAGCATATTTTTTATTCTAAGGCTGATCTATATGCCTCATTTGAGGTGTTAGATATGGGGCATTTGCATCATTATTATTGACACATTATTGTAGTGTTTTGGCCTTGAAGACTATAAACCTATTGCCATTCCTATGGAGACATGTTTACAATTGAGTCTTCATGATGCTGGAGATGCATTTGATGTTGTCCTCTATCTATATACTGTGGGATGCTTGATTTACTTATGCATTACTCGACCATACATTCAATTTTTTGTCTCACAGATGAGTAGGTTTATGCATTTCCCAAGTGTCAAGCATTGGTCGATGGTTAAGTGCATCTTTTGCTACTTGAGTGATACCCAACTACTTGGATTGTTTTATCCCAAGGGGGGATCACTACCGCCAGATTTACATGATTTTTTTGACTCTGACTAGGCTAGTTGCTATGACACTCGTGTGTCCACTAGTGGTTTTTTCTTCATGCTTGATAGCTCATGCATATCTTGGTTGAGCAAGAAGCAGCCTAATGTGGCCACTTCCAATTGTGAGGCTGAGTATAGGGAAGCTTTCACAATGACTATTGAGTATGTGTGGCTCAGACACCTTATGGTTGATTCAGGTGTTGGTCAGTCTTCTGCCATCACCATCTTTAGTGATAGTTAGATCACATTGGCAATTGTGAGGAACCTTGTGTTCCATGCTCGCTCTAAGCACATTGAGGTGCACTATCATTATGTCAGGGAGGGGTTCTCTGCTGGAGAGATCAGTTTGGCATATGTGCCCACACACTAGAACATTGCATACCTTTTCACAAAGGCTCTACCTAGAGAGAAGTTTGAAGCTTTCCCTAAAGGTAATTTTGTGTTGTGCTCCAAGCTTCTTCTTCTTCCTTGTGTTGTTTGTGTGCTTTCGCAGACCTCAAACTCCAACACTTACACCATCACTTGTA
Organism: Ceratopteris richardii; assembly: GCA_020310875.1. NCBI lineage: Eukaryota > Viridiplantae > Streptophyta > Polypodiopsida > Polypodiales > Pteridaceae > Ceratopteris > Ceratopteris richardii. The sequence goes on from CM035412.1 coordinate 177,666,524, forward strand.
TACTGTGTAACATGCCCATCAAGTGGGAGGTATAGTTTTTATACTTATACTTAGGTATTCTTTATCATTCTCCATTTTTTTCTTCCACAATTAATTTGACCATATTGGCCTTTAGTGGGAGATTGTTATTTTTAGTGTCCATGTGAAAGGACAAATGGCGACCGAACACTTTTGTATATGTTCTTTAATAAAACATATAGTGGCATGGTCAGCCACGGACTAAATGTTTGATCGCGTTTGTAACACCTAAGAAGCCTATGTTCATGCTCCTTGTGTATTGTGTTTTTTTGTCTATTCTGCACGCTCTGTGTGGAGTACCGTAGGCAGGGCTTGGAGCTTGGTTTTCTATTTGGAGGATATCATCATGGAGCTGTCGAGAAGGAGAGCACATTGTGGTGCATTGCCATCAAAATACTTCATGGACATACAATATGCAGTTTCCCAACTCAACCAATTCATGCACAACCCTGACACTAAGCATTGGTAAACAATAAAACATGTGTTTAGATATCTAAAAGGCACTTTGAGTCTAGGTCTCTTTTACGGTAGAGATACTCAGACATGCTTGCATGCTTTTGTAGATAGTGATTGAGGTGGTTGTTATGATATAAGGGTTTCCACTAATGGTAATTGCTTTTTCCTTGGAGGATGATGTATATCTTGGTTGAGTAAGAAGCAACCTACTATGGCCACATCGAGTTGTGAAGCCAAGTACATGCCAATATTCATAGCTACAATGGACAATGTATACAATTAAGATGCTATTGATGGATCTATGCATAGAGATTGATGTACCTATGCATATTCTCATTGATAGTCAGAGTGCATTGGTGGTTCTAAGAAATCTGATGTTTCATGCACACACAAAGTACATTTGAGGTTCATTATCATTATTTCAGATAGCACCTTGATGATGGAGATATTGATTTGGTATATGCATTCACAAGATAATGTGGAAGACATATTCACAAAAGCTCTTCCATGGGTAAAGTTTGAAGCTTTTTTGCAAAGCTCTCCCTGTATGTGTTCACACCATTCGCTCTAGGGGGGTTTGTTACACTTATGTGTCCCTCAAGTAGCTTTGGTGCAAATAATTTCCCTATACATGGGCACTTTTTACTCTAGTGATAGCTGGAGATTTCCCCCCATGTGACCACATAGACATAATATACTCATATGTGGTGGTACTTTGTACTTAGAGATTCACTTATAGATCTTAGTTCACTCATTCTCATATTACTAATCATCTATCGACAGAGAGCTCTTCTAGCCATCATGCCTCTTTCTACTTTGGTCTTCTTCTTGGCTCTTGTGTGTACTTTTATTCATGCTTCCTCACTCACTCTCACTCTCAACAATGATAGACTTTGCTTTTAGAATTGTACACAACATAAATACATTTCATAGCCTTATCATCCAATTTTTTGCATTGTTGTTCAGGCATCAATGCATACACCAGATAACCAAAAACATGTAGATGAGCAAAAAATGGCTTTCAACCATGCCAAACCTCATATGGAGTGATAGATTGTAAAGCTTTGGTGAGACACTTGTTAAGTACATATGCTAGACACATAACAGCCTCAAGGAAGAAGCTATGTGGTAAAGCTTGTCCACTTTACATGATGACATATTTCTAGCCATATCTAGGATATGTTTAAAGCACACAAACACTTTGGACTTTGATTTCAATTGATAGACCCATGCATACCTAGAAAAATCATAAAAAAAGTCACAACGTATACGTAATTCCCAAATGAAGGTGTTTGGATTAGACCACATACATCGTTGTGAACAAGCGGCAATTATGTGCAACTCTAATTGAATGTTCTTTGGGGAAGAAAGCGATGCATTTTACCCAAAAATTTTCCCTCACATATATGCTTAGGAGGTGCCTGAAGTTTGGGCATAGAGGACACTATTTTAGATTTCTATAGGCGAAGCAAACTGGCAAAATTTAGATGACCAAAGTGTGCATGCTAAAGTTTTTCATATGAAATAGAATGAGGATTATGAATAGCACACGTTGAATAATTCTTAGATTTTGCATAATCTATGAGCTTATATAGCCCATGACATAAAATGACAAAAGCAATGACCAAAGTGTACATATTAAAGTTTTGCATCTAAAATAACACGAGGATTATGAACTACACCATATTCAGCTTGAATGAGTATGACATGATAGAGGTGCATCTAATTTACTATCTCACAAAGTTTTCACCAACCATTTAGGCATAGTTTTTGACTCCTCTATATCAACCCTCTCATCAACAAGTGCATTATGTAAATTTGCATAAAAAATGGAATGATCTGCACCATCATGTGAAACCTATAAAGGCTGAGAAATTGCCTCATTTGAACCAACAATTGACTGTCCACCTATAAAAAGAGGCAGCAAAGTATCATACAAGTCTTTGGAGCTAACTATGTCTCCTTAGTCCATGAAAGTAATGGTTGAACTGCATCTTCCACAAAAACAACATCACGACTAACCAAAATGCATTTAGTCTATGGATGATACAAATGATAGCCTTTGCTTTCATTAATGTACCCAACAAAAATACATTTTACTGCTTTATCATCCAATTTTTTGCATTGTTGTTCAGACACTAATGTGTTGATATATTTAGGTAGTGATGTGTGTGAACACACTAAGACCGTTGGGGAACTTTTTTCCCTCCGCTTGTATATATGCCTATTGCCCTAACGGGCTACTTATCTTTGTACATTCTAGTGGTAATACATTCAATATTGTGTGTTGTGCTCCAAGCTTCTTTCTCTTCCTTGTGGTTTTCGTGTGCTTCCACAGACGTCTAACTCCAATAGTTGGTATCAGAGCAGGTTGCCGCTTCATACAGGGCATCATTGTCTCCTCTCCGATTAGAGTCTCAGAATCGCATGAATTTTGGTGAGCATACTCAAGGTGTTTCAAAGATCAAAACAACTTGGCTATGTCATGTCGAAATCACGATCTGAGCTTGTTTTGGCCTTCGAATGCACTATCACAATGCTTGTGTAGGAATTTTATCTTTTTGTGCCAAAGGTATATACGAGTTTCAATTCGCCAATATAAGCGTATCGAAGTCTACTACAGGTTTAGCAGATTTTGTCTGGGCAGTTTTGTTCAACTTTTTGAGATAGAGTCAATTTTCTACATCAAGGTATTTAAGTCATTGACGATGTTTGAAAGCGCTGATGTATTCCATATGTTGACTATTGAGGATAAGTTGGATGGTACCAACTATCTGTTATGGGCTTATATGATGCAACATGTATTGGTTGCAAAAGGAATATGGAACATTGTGCAGGGTGTTGAAAGATGTCCTATTACACATGCGAATATAGATACTGCAAATACATGTACTGGAGCTGATGGAGATGGTGTCGAAGATGGCGATATTCTGTAGATTCTTGTTCGTGCTCCAGTTTTTGCTACACCTATTGTAGAGCAAATTTGTTGGGATGGCAGAGATGCTCAATCATATGCACCGATAGCCTTGTCTATCAAATGTGCCATTATTCCTCACATTCACTCGTGCAAAATAGCTAAGGATGTTTGGGATACACTTATCACATTATACCAGGATAGGAATGAGGCTCGTGTTGCTTATCTCTGAAAACAATTGGAGAGTGAGCACATGAATGAAGGTGATTCTATGAAGTTTTTTTTGACAAAGACCAAGGATTTGAAAGGACAATTGATTTCTACTGATGAATTTATACCAGATAGCTCACTTGTGCAGACCGTTTTGAATGGTCTTCCTGATTCATATCAGATGTTTGCCTCTACTCTTCGTTTGATGATGAAAGGCAATCCAAATGCCTTGTCATTTGAGGAGGTAGTCTCTGTTCTATTGTAGGAAGATCAGTCTAGGTAGAACAAGTCCATCATGCATGTTGCAGATTAAGCTTTCTTGGCTAGTCAAAAGGGCAAAGGTAAATGGAGCTCATCTACTAGCAAGCACAAATCTGCAAATGCTGCACATTCGAAAAAGAAAGACTAGATGAGAAGAAATAAGAAAAGTAGAAATTGTTTTGCAAGTATTGTAAAGGAAATGATCATATCATAAAGAGCTCTCCAAAACTGACTGCAAAAGGGGCAAAGAAAAAAGAGGCTAGAATGGTTGTTGTAGAGGCCTCTACACCAAAAACAGAGTCTACTAATCTTGTGCAGAATGAAGAATGGGTGTTTACTACTATTTGTAGTTTTGAACCATCTTCTCATGAGTAGTGTATGTCTGTAGTAGACTCAGATGTTTGGTATTTTGATAGTGGGGCAACCAAACATATTACCTCACAGTGCAATTTCTTCACTTCACTTGAGCCTGCCCCTACAGGGAATACTGTCACATGCACCAACAACTTCTCTTATCCTATCATGGGAGTTGGTAAGATCATTTTGACTACTACTGATGGTATTTCTTTCACTTTGTCAGATGCTTTATTTGTGCGAGGGATCAAGAAGAATCTGTTATCAATTTCGGCTTTAGCCAAGATTGGCTCGGTTGTGAAATTTGGTGATGATAGGTGTACAATTCATGATTTGTCAAATGGAAACATGATTATTGCTTCTGGCAATTTATGTCGTCGGCTGTATAAGCTCATAGACTATGAAAGATCTGTCAATGATTCGGCATGTGAAGTACATGATTCTCAGGCTATGTCAGATGCAAAGCTTTGGCAATATGCACGCTTTGGTCATATGAATTTTGCTAGTTTGCTACGCGTGCAGAAATTTGAAATGGTGTCCTCTTTGCTCGAACTTGAGGCACTTGTGAAGGCTGTATTTTGGGCAAAATGCAGCGTTCCTCCTTTCCAAAAGATGGTTCAGTTCGGGCTACTCAGACATTGTAGCTTGTACATAATGATGTCTGTGGTCCTATGCAGACACCTTCTTTTGGAAACTATCTTTACTTCATGACTTTCATTGATGATTTTTCTAGGCTTGCATCGGTATATCCACTCAAAGAAAAGTCTGAAGTGTTTATGTGCTTCAAAGAATTTTTGGTTTCAGCTGAAAATTTATCCGCATCTAAAATGGGCACCCTCTGTTCTGATCGAGGGAGAGGGAATATATGTCTTCTTACTTTAACGCACTTCTAGCTGAACGTGGGATATAACGTCAATGTACAATGCCGTATACACCTTAATAGAATGGAGTTGCTAAACAAAAGAACAGATCACTTATGGAGATGGCGAGGTGTATGGTCAAGAGCCAAGCCTTACCACATAGTTTCTAGGCTGAGGATGTTATGTGTGCAGCATATGTACTAAACAGGTGTCCCACTAAACCACTGCAGTCTATCACTCCATATGAGGCTTGGCATGATCGCAAGCCATCTGTTGCTCATGTGCATGTTTTTGGTTGTTCGGCATATGCATTAGTGCCTGAACAACATCACAAAAAATTGGATGATAAAGTAGTAAAATGTATTTTTGTTGGGTATAGTTCGGAAAGCAAAGGCTAGTATCATCCACATACTAAATGCATTCTGGTTAGCCATGATGTTGTTTTTGTGGAAGATGCTATTCAGCCCTTTATTTCATGTACAAAGGAGAAATCTGTTAGCTCCAAAGACATGTATGATACTTTGCTGCCTCTTTTTATAGGTGGATAGTCTAGTGCTGGTTCTAATGAGGTGACTTCTCAACCTTTACAAGTTTTATGTGATGATGTAGACCACTCCGTTTTTGATGCAGATTTACATGATACACTTGTTGATGAGAGAGCTGATATTGAGCAGGCAAAAACTATGCCAAAATGGCTAGTGCAGACTTTGTGTGACAATAAATTAGATGCACCCCTATCATATCGTACTCGTTCAAGCTCTCATAGTGCCTCTTTTGCATCAAGTTGCTATGCTATGGCTGCATCTAGTCTCTGTGATGAGATTGAGCCTATTTGTTTAATGAAGCACAAAATTCTAAACATTGGATGGCTGCAATGCAATCTGAATATGATGCTATCATGAAGAATTGTACCTAGTCTTTATGTGACTTGCATCCTGGCAAGAAGGCCAGTAGCACTAAGCAGGTATACAATTTGAAGTGTAAACTTGATGGAACAGTTGATATGTATAAGGCTAGGCTTGTTGCAAAGGGTTATGTGTAGGAAAGCGGCATTGATTTTGATGAGAATTATTCACCTACATGCCGAATGACTACTATTAATAGCATTTGTGCACTTAGAGCTCATCATGGTTGGAGTGTACATCAGTTGACATTAAAACAACATTTCTGAATGGTGACTTGCATGAAGAAGTGTATGTTTTTGAGCCTCGTGGCTTCGTGCAAAAAGGGCATGAAAACAGGTGTGCAAGTTAAGAAAGTCTTTATATGGTTTGAAACAAGCACCACGTGCTTGGTATGAAAAGATACATGCCTATCTGATTGCACATGGTTTTGAGAACAATCCAATTGAAAGTGCCTTATATGTCAAGCATGCTAATGATGTACTTCTAATCATTGTGGTGTATGATGATGGCATGCTGCTCACTGGTCCTCATGAGAAGCATATTGCTGATTTCAAGGCTGATTTATATGCCTCATTTGAGATGTGTGATTTGGGGCATTTGCATCATTATTTGGGCATTTACTTTATGCACGTTGATGGTGGATTGGCTTTGTGTCAAACAGATTATATTGACACATTATTGCAGTGTTTTGGCCTTGAAGACTGTAAACCTATTGCCACTCCTATGGAGACAGGTTTACGATTGAGTCTTCATGATGTTGGAGATGCATTTGATGTTGTTCTCTATCAAAAGGCTATTGGATGCTTGATTTACTTATGCATTACTCGACCACATATTCAGTTTGCTATCTCATAGATGAGCAGGTTTATGCATTGCCCAAGTGTCAAGCATTGGCAGGAGGTTAAGTGCATCTTTCGCTACTTGAGTGGTACCTGGCTACTTGGATTGTTTTATCCCAAGATGGGATCACTACTGCCAGATTTTCATGCTTTTTTTGATAGTGATTGGGCTAGTTGCTATGACACTCGTGTGTCCACTAGTGGCTTTTGCTTCATGCTTGGTAATTCATGTATATCTTTGTTGAGCAAGAAGCGGCCTACTGTGGCCACTTCGAGTTGTGAGGCTGAGTATAGGGTATCTTTCACAGGGACTATTGAGTGTGTGTGGCTCACACACGTTATGGCTGATTTGGGTGTTGGTCAGTCTTCTACAACCACCATCTTCACTGATAGTCAGAGCGCATTGACAGTTTCGAGGAACCCTGTGTTCCATGCGCACACTAAGCACATTGAGGTGCATTATCATTATGTCAGGGAGAGGTTCTCTGTTGGGGAGATCAGCTTGGCAAATGTGCCCACACACGAGAACATTGTAGAGCTCTTCATGAAGGCTCTGCTTAGGGAGAACTTTGAAGATTTCTGCAAAGCTTTGAGGTTACTTCCTTTTGTGGATTGATTCCACATAGCTTGACACTTCCTTATACATGAGTGGTGTTGGCGTTAGACGTCTGTGGAAGCATGCAAACAACACAAGGAAGAAGAAGAAGAAGCTTGGAGCACAACACATAATACTGAATGTATTACTAGAGAATGTACAAAGATAAGTAGCCCATTAGGGCAATAGGCGTATATACAAGTCGGGAAAAAAAAACTCCTCAAGAGGGAAAAAAGTGCCCCGACAGTCCTAGTGTGTTCACACACATCACTACCTAAATATATCAACAAATCCCCCCTGGGAGTGATGCGGTGAACAAGGAGCTGGCACTCATGTATAAGGAAGTGCCAAGCTATGTGGAAATCAAGGAAGTAAGCCCAAAGCTTTGCAGAAAGCTTCAAACTTCTCCCTAGGTAGAGCCTTCATGAAAAGTTCTACAATGTTCTCCTGCGTGGGCACATATGCCAAGCTGATCTCCCGAGCAGAGAACCTCTCCCTGACATAGTGATAATGCACCTCAATGTGCTTAGTGCAAGCATGGAACATAGGGTTCCTCGCAACTGCCAATGCGCTCTGACTGTCAGTGAAGATGGTGGTGGCAGAAGTCTGACCAACACCCAAATCAGCCATAAAGTGTCTGAGCCACACACACTCAACAATCGCTGTGAAAACTGCCCTTTACTCAGCCTCACAACTGGAAGTGGCCATAGTAGGCTACTTCTTGCTCAACCAAGATATACATGATCTACCAAGCATGAAGCAAAAGCCACTAGTGGACACACGAGTGTCATAGCAACCAGCCCAATAAGAGCCAGAAAAAGCATGCAAATCTGGCGATAGCAGTGAGCAGCATGTCGTCAACATAGACAACAATGATCAGAAGCACATCATTAGCACGCTTAACATATAAGGTGCTTTTGGTTGGACTGTTCTCAAAACCATGTGCAATCAGATAGGCATGTATCTTCTCATACCAAGCACGTGGTGCTTGCTTTAAACCATATAATGCCTTCTTTAACCTGCACACCTGGTTTTGATGCCCTTTCTACACAAAGCGACGGGGCTCAAAAACATACACTTCTTCATGCAAGTCACCATTCAAAAATGCTATTTTAATGTCCAACTGATGTACATTCCAACCGTGATGAGCTGCAAGTGCACAGATGCTCCGAACAGTAGTCATACGGCATGTAGGTGCAAAGGTCTCATCAAAATCAATGCCTCTTTCCTATGCATAACCTTTTGCAACAAGCCTAGCCGTATACCTATGAATTGTACCATCCGGTTTACGCTTCAGCTTGTATACCCACTTAGTGCCAATGATCTTCTTGCGAGGAGGCAAGTCACATAAAGACCAAGTATCATTCTTCATTATAGCATCATATTCAGATTGCATAGCAGCCATCCAATTTTATGAATTTTGTGCTTCATCAAACGAAACAGGCTCATTCTCATCACAGAGAATAGATGCAGCCATAGCATAACAATCTGATGCAAAAGAGGCACTATGAGAGTCTGAACGAGTGTGATATGACAGAGGTGCATCTAATTTGTTGTCACGCAAGGTCTACACCAACCATTTTGGCATAGTTCTTGCCTGCTCAATATCAGCTCTCTCATTAATAAGTGCATCATGTACATCTGCATCAGAAATGGAATTATCTACATCATCACATGAAACCTGCAAAGGCTGAGAAGTTGCCTCATTAGGATCATCACTAGATTGTCCACCTGTAAAAAGAGGTAGCAAAGTATCATACATGTCTTTGGAGCTAAGAGATGTCTCCTTAGGACATGAAAGCAATGGATGAATAACATCTTCCACAAAAACAACATCACAACTAACCAAAATGCGTTTAGTCTGTGGATGATACAGACGATAGCCTTTACTTTTAGAATTGTACCCAACAAAAATACATTTTACTGCTTTATCATCCAATTTTCTGTGATGTTGTTCAGGCACTAATGCATATGCCAAACAACCAAAAACACGCAGATGAGCAACAGATGGCTTGCGGTCATGCCAAGCCTCATATGGAGTGATAGACTGCAGCACTTTAGTGGGACACCTGTTCAGTACATATGCTCCACACATGACAACCTCAAGCGAGAAACTATGTGGTAAAGCCTGACTCTTGACCATACACCTTGCCATCTCCATGAGTGACGTGTTCTTTTGTTTAGCAAGTCCATTCTGTTGAGGTGTATACGGCACTGTACACTAGTCTTTTATCCCACGTTCAGCCAGAAATGCATTAAAATAAGAAGACATATATTCCCCCCCTCGATTAGAACAGAGGGTGCCCATTTTACATGCTGACAGATTTTCAGCCAAATCAAAAAACTGCTTGAAGCACATGAACACTTCGGACTTTGCCTTCAATGGATATATCCATGCATGCGTGGAAAAATCATCGATGAAAGTCACAAAGTAAAGATAATTCCCAAAAGAAGGTGTCTGTATAGGACCACAGACATCACTATGTACAAGATGCAATTTCTGAGTAGACCGAACTGAACCATCTTTTGGAAAGGACCAACGCTGCATTTTTCCCAGAATACAGCCTTCACAAACATGTTTTCAAAGTGCCTCAAGTTTGGGCAAAGAGCACACCATTTCAGATTTCTGCAGGCGTAGCAAACTAGCAAAATTCAGATGACCAAAGCATGCATGCCAAAGCTTTGCATCTGGCCTGAGAATCATTTACTGCACATGCCAAATCATTTACAAATCTTTCATAGTCTATGAGCTTATACAACCCACGACATAAAATCCCAGAAGCAATAATCACACCGCCATTTGACAAATCATGAACTGTACACCTGTCATCAACAAATTTCACAACCAAGCCAATCTTGGCTAATGCAAAAACTAATAACAGGTTCTTCTTGATCCCTGGCACAAATAAAGCATGTGACAAAGTGAAAGAACTACCATCAGCAGTAGTCAAAATGATCTTACCAACTCCCATAATAGGATAAGAGGAGTTGTTGGTGCATGTAACAATATTCCCTGTAGGGGCAGGCTCGAGTGAAGAGAAGAAACTACGTTGCGAGGTAATATGTTTGGTCGACCCACTGTCAAAATACCAAACATCTGAGTCTACTAGAGACATGCACTGCTCATGAGAAGATGGGTCAAAACTGTAGGCAGTAGTAAACACCCATTCTTCTTCTTGCACAAGATTAGCAGACTCTGTTTTTGGTGTAGAGGCCTCTGCAACAACCATTCTAGCCTCTTTCTTGTTTGCCTCTTTAGCAGCCAATTTTGGACAGTTCTTTATGATATGATCATTCCCTTTACAATACTTACAAAACAATTTCTGCTTTTCTGATTTCTTCTCATCTTTATCTTCCTTCTTCGAATATGCAGAATTAGCAGATTTCTGCGTACTAGTTGAAGAGCTCCATTTTCCTTTGCCCTTCTGACTAGCCAGGAAAGCTTGATCTGCAACTCGCATAATGGACATGTTATGCCTGGACTGATCTTCATGCAACAGAACAGAGACTAACTCCTCAAATGATAAGGCATTTGGATTGCCTTTCATCATCAACCGAAGAGTAGAAGCAAAACTCTGATATAAATCAGGAAGACCATTCAGAACGGTCTGCACAAGTGAGCTATCTGGTATAATCTCATCAGCAAAAATCAAATGTTCCTTCAAGTCTTTGATCTTCGTTAGGAAACTGAATCACCTTCATTCATGTGCTCACTCTCCAACTGTTTTCGGAGGTAAGCAACACGAGCCTCATTCCTAGCTTGGTACAATGTGGTAAGTGTATCCCAAGCATCCTTAGTTGTTTTGCAAGAGCGAATGTGAGGAATAATGGCACATTTGACAGACAAAGCTATCAATGCATGTGCCTGGGCATCTCTCCCATCCCAGCAAATCTGCTCTGCAGTAGGTGCAGCAGAAACCACAGCACGAACAGGAATATGCAGAATATCATCATCTTCGACACCTTTTGCATCAACTTCAGTACCTGTAGTTGTAACAGTTGCAGGTGTGATAGGACGTTTTTCAACACCCTTCACAATGTTCCATAGTCCTTTTGCAACCAACACATGTCACATCATATAAGCCCATAACGGGTAGTTGCTACCATCCAACTTATCCTCAACAGCCAACATACAGAATACATCACTGCTTTCAGCCATGGCCGGTGACTAAAATACCTTGATGCAGAAAATTGACTGTATCTCAAAAAGTTGAATAGAACTACCTAGACAAATTCCACTAGACCTGTAGGACACTTTGAGACGCTTATATTGGCGAACAAAGACTGGTATATACCTTTGGCACAAAAAGACGAAATAGCCTACACAAGCTGCGATAGTGCGTTCGGAGGCCGAAATGAGCTCAGATCTCGATTTTGGCACCACACAGCAAAGCTGTTTTGATATCGAAAACACGTTGAGTATGCTCACCAAAATTCGTGCGATTCTGAGACTGCAACCAGAGGAGTGTCGACGGCACCCTAGATGAAGCGACGACCTGGTCTGATACTGTTGGAGTTAGACATCTGTGGAAGCACGCGAACAACACAAGGAAGAAGAAGAAGCTTGGAGCACAACACACAATACTGAATGTATTACTAGAGAATGTACAAAGATAAGTAGCCCATTAGGGCAATAGGCATATATACAAGATGGGGGAAAAAAACCTCCTCAAGAGGGAAAAAAGTGCCCCGATAGTCCTAGTGTGTTCACACACATCACTACTTAAATATATCAACAAGTGCCGGCTCCTTGTTCACAACATCACTCCTAGGGGGGATTTGTTGATATATTTAGGTAGTGATGTGTGTGAACACACTAGGACCACAGGGGCACTTTTTACCCTACAGGGATTCATATCTTAGAATTTGAAATGATCAGTCATCAATTAGAACATAAATTTGTAATAGAATTGTATAATTGAAGGTTGTGACTTTACACAAAAATAAAATGAAGATGGAAACAAAAAAGTGTTACTATTAAATCATGAAAAAAACATTTCACACTTTGCATTCCCTCATGAGATTTAAATTTCCCCTCCCAAATAAACTGCTAACAATTCTACATTAGTTCTACATACAATATCCCATCCCTACATTTTCACAAGCAAAACCATTCAGCTTATATGGTTCAACCTCCAAGAGTTAAGGTTTGAAACTCTCCGACATCTCACGTCTTTTGAGAAAAGAGAAGAAATATAAGAGTAGAACACATATGGTTTAAATTGTCGATGCATGATAGAACTTGGTAGTCACTTTTCTATACTTCAAGGAAAGTCTTAAGAACCACAATCCCTCTATTGACCTGATCTAAAATATCTAGCTCCATTTTAATGTTATCCCTTATTGCACTTGCCACATCCTCTTTGTTTGAAGGTGATTCTTGCATTCTGCATTGGAATTCTTTAATCAGAGTGGATTAATCACCATTGTCTTTAGAAACAATCTAAGTCATTTGTTTATCAGCCTCTAGAAATTCTTCTTCTTTCTGCATTAGGAGTCCTTTCAATGTGAAAACCAAATAATCCAAATATCTCTATCTTCAAGTTCTTTCAACATAAGCATCATCTTTTTGTAAGTTTTCCCTCAAAAAATAAAAAAGGATCTTTTTTCCAATTGTAAAGAGATTCTATCCCTAATCTCATACTATGTTATGTATGCATTATCCACAAATTATTGTTTCAATAATTTCGTATCGTCATTTGAGAAATAGAAACCTTCTAGATCAAAATTCTCCCTGAATTCAACAAATTTTGCTCAATTTTCTTTACGACCTCTTGTTCACTTTCTAATTATTATGCTTTTAGCTTCTTGAGATGAGAATTCTTGCATCTTGTCTCACATATCTTCTAAAAATTTTGAAAATTTTGATTTCTTAAAGTGTTTTTGAACTTTTCTTTCTACATTTTCAAGTAAGATAGATTGCTTTTGTTGTTGTATAGCAAGTACATTGCCTCCAATTCAAGTATTATCTTTTTCCTAAACTTTAAAAGTTGTCTAGGCTTAATGGAACAAGACTTCTTGATCAAAGAACCAAATGCAAATGACATTGGATTAAGTTTTGAATGAAATTGCAGTGGTGTTTTGAACATGTCAGACGTATGGGATGACTTTGGAAGTCCTATAGATAATTCTTTCAATGAACTGTTGTTTTCCAAATATGGAAAAGTTCCACTAGAAAAAATCTATTTTATAGAATCTATACTTTAATCTCAATTTGTGGAAAAAATCATGGCATATGAAATCATAGAAAATAGTAGCATGATCAACGACTACATCTGATTGGTGGATAAAGGGGTCAAAAAAAACTTTAATGTGGACAAATTTCATGACTCAAATCACTAAGGGAAATCTCAAGCTTGGGCAAGGTAGTCCTAAGTTCTAGACACCACTTGAACTTCAATTAACGGGCTATCTCTTTGAGATGAGAAATCAGATAATACCCCTTGTTGGCTTGTTGCCTACTTCTAGGTCAAACTCATCTTCAAGTTCCTTATGCATGGACATTTGGAATGCATACTTTCTTCCCAGTTTGAGTTTAAAAACTATGGATACCAACCCAAGCATGACATAGAAATATTTGTAAATGCGGTTATCATTTGTTTCTAGTGTAATTAAGCAACAAGATTCCCCATCGATCTCAAGTGCCACCATGGCATTGTGGCATAGTTACACTAGTTGGACTTCTCACAACAATTCAGCTTTACTTTACAAAGTTTTCACAAATCTTCACAAATGATTGAAGACATATCATGCAAAGTTTTGAAAAGTCCCCATAATAACTTGAACCCAAATTCTAGAATCGAGGAATAAAACTATAGATAAGATAGAAAACTATAGTTATTGCATATTTGTGCAATAACTATAATTGCACTCGAACTATAATTGCAATAATTTCACATTCACTAACTATAGTTGCAGCAATTGTACTTGCCCTAAATGTAGTTTTAGTAACTACATATGCACTAATTATTCCAATAGATAATCCTTAATGGTCAATCTACACTTCCCTTATTTTTGTATATATATCAATTATTCTTTATCCCCTTATTTCATAGACTTTTGGTTTTGAGAGATAATTAATAGAAATACTTGAGGAGATTACTCTTGAGCTTGAACATGATGTTCATGATTATAATGAAATAGTTCTAGCATAAACTCATTGGCTCGTGTAGGAATAATTGTACCATTATCATCACAGGAGGGATGAGTAGATGGTCTAGCGTATTTTGCAATATGAAAAGGAATTATATATCTTAGCTTCAATTTTCTAGTTCTCTTACCTAACTTACTATTGTAAATAAAAACCCAATCCCCTTCTTTGAATTGTTTCTATGTAATGTTGCAACTTTATCCAAACATGTCTACCTTCTTCTATATATCACCTTTGCCATAAAAGATTGTAGATCAGTTTTTTTATCTATTCACTCAATTCGGTGTGTCCTCTTAAGTGCAATATCCACTATGGGTTGCAATTTGAAGATTCAACAAGGACACATAGCAGATATAGTGAAACATAATGAAATGAGAGAAAGACGTTGAAATTATAAGTATACACAACTCAAAAAGATGATAGTACAAACCTTAGGCAATCATCAAGAGACATAAGAATACACCTTCACTCTAATTGCTGGAATTTGATTCTATAACTATACATTCTCAAAACTCTAACCTTCCAAACTAGCTAACCTTCCAAACTAGCTGCATACACCCAGGCATGCATGTGTGTATGCATTAAAATCAAAGTCCAAAATGTTATGTGCTTCAAAAAGTTTCTAGTTTTGGTTGAAGATTTTTCAGCATGTTAAATGGGCACCCTCCATTCTGATTAGGGGGGGGGGGGATATATGTCTTCTGATTTTAATGCATTTCTAGCTTAAGTGGGATAAAACATCAGTGTACAATGTCATATAGACCTCAATAGAATGGAGTTGCTAAAAGGAAGAACAGGTCACTCATGCAGATGGTGAGGTGTATGGTCAAAAGTCAAGCTTTACCACATAGCTTTTGGCTTGAGGCTAGTATGTGTGCAATATATGTACTTAATAGGTATCTCACCAAAGCATTGCATTCTATCACTCCATATGAGGCCTAGCATGGTTACAATCCATATGTTGCACATCTGCACATCTTTGGTTGTTTGGCATATGCATTATGTTGGAGTTCGACATCCACTGAAGCACACGAACAACACAAGGAAGAAGAAGAAGCTGGGAGCACAACACACAATATTGAATGTATTACCACTAAAATGTACAAAGATAAGTAGCCCGTTAGGGCAATAGGCATATATACAAGCCGGGGGAAAAAAACCTCCCAAGATGTTATGTATCATACATATGTTACGATTTACATATGCGTCTCTTACATATATGCGATTTGTGTTTGTGTAATTGTTATTGATGTTGTTTTTAATAAAAATAGTAATAAATATACATGTTATGGCTTGCAAAAATAGTTCATACTTGTATACTTTTATGAATTAAGCTTAAAAAAATCAATTATTGTGATTTGTCTGACTTACAACATTGATTCTTACTCTCACATTAGTATATGAATTAGGCTTATCAATTCCTATTCCTCTTCCGGTGACACGTCCTTTCCAATGTATGTACATCTCTCTTCTCCATCTTCCATAGTCACTACCACTTTCTTTGTTTGTTCCTTGTTGTCGTATGCTTCTCCTTTGTTGGCCTCCCTTTTAGGCATCTGAAGAGCTATCTTCCTCTCTTCTACTTCATATCTTTTGAAGTGCTCTGGGACTTCAAAAAGGTCTGGGGTTGGTTTAGCCTTATCTAATGTCTCTTCATTGTTTGGTCTTGTTAGGGTTGCTTCTATTGCTAAGACGTTGGGCATTCCTTCCTTATCCTCGGTTTGGATTGCTTCTAAATATTGCTCCTCTGAATCAAATTCTAGTTTCATTTCTATGCTTTCATACTCTTCCCTCCGTTCCTTTTCTAATAATTCTCTTGCCTCTACTTCTTGAAGGACTACCATGTAAAAACTCACATCATAACCCTCTTCGTCTACACATTCATTCATGGTTAGTACCTCCTCATTTACACACACATCTAATGTGGCTAGAATCTCCATCCAACTGTGTGGTTCAAATGCTTTGTCCAAAAAAACTTGAGGCATATACATAGGATCATCTACTGGTCGGTAATTTTGATGTCCAACATGCCATATTTGAGTTCTTTTCTCTTCCCACTTTGCTTCCTTACACATCCATAGTTGAGCATCTTTGTGAATCCATGATTGGTCACTTGAACCAGCACTATGAATTGACTAATCATCCTCTTCCTTGTGTATGGGGTTCCATTGTAGTGGGGGTACATCCCTATATGAGAATGTATGCAAATTTATCTCGATAGTAACTTCTTGATGTTGTAGGTATAATGCATCTCTTCCCCAGGTTTAGACTACCCTGAGTTGTCTCATGAAGGGTCGTCCTAATATCATCTCATAGTTATTTGCTTTTCCAAATTGATATACGACTAGAGTGTGTTCAAATTCTACTCCGCAGGTAGTCAACTTAATTTTCTCTAGTATTCCTAGGGGTCTCTCTACGTGGCCATCTGCTAATTGAAGCTTCATATGTGTAGGTCACAGGGTTGGCTTTCCCCATTTCTCCCAAATTTCTTTGGTGGCTATGCCTACACCTGCTCTGGTGTTTAGAATGGCTTTAGTGATGTATCCATTATACGTGATGGGTAAGCATGTGTTGCCCTCATCTCCCTCACTAAATTCTCCAACTTTGTCAACAAGGATTTGTATAGAAGAAGGAGCTTCAGTTTCTTTAATTTTCTTTTTATTCTCCTCATTTTCTAATTTCAACTGTCTCGCCAACTGATTCCATAATTGCAGTTTGGATCGAAGTAACTCTTCCATAGTCAACTGACATTGTACCTTGGTCTTCTTGAGTTCTACTAAATTGTGAGAGGTCTTCCCGGAAGACTCATTCTCCTTGCCTCGGATAGTGGGAGCATGGAAAACTATCGACATTTTCTTGTATTCCCCCATATAGTTTGGTAAGGTGGAAATGTTGTGTACTTCCTCCCTATTTTGGTCTAACATAAAAACCTCTTCACATACTTCTTCCAAATTTTGAGTCAACTAGTTTTCTCCAATGTCCAGCTCCTCAAAGGGTGTTCTTGAACTCCCATTCTTTTTCTATCGGTCTTCCTGAATCTTAGCCCACAAATCTTGTGGCCAGTCAGCTTCTAGTCCAGGGATTATAGAAATTGATTTGCTCTGAGTGCTCTGTTGTTCTTGCTTACTATCCTTCTCTGGAGGTGTTCTTATTGGTTTTTGATCATTCTCTTTAAAAAACTCATTGTATTGATTCTCAGATATTCTCGTCTCTGAGAGGACTAGGATAGTCCTCTCTAGAGTGGCTTGGGCTACCTCTATGAGCTTTTTGCATATCACCAATCTCTCCTTCTCAAATTCCCCTTGTGGGTAGAGTTTCTCATGCTGCTGTATATTTGGTCCAGTCGTGATTCTAGCTTGATAAGCTTTCAACCACATGTCCAGGTTGTCTGGTCTTGGATCTGCTAGGATTGATCCTAGTTTATCTTGTTTTTGGGTGTGGGATTTAGGTGGTGTATTCTCTTGTACTTCCGGTTCCTGCAATTTTCTGCCATCTTTTACATCCTTCTTGTCCTCCTGATTCTTATCTTTACTCCATTTATTTTTAAGCTTTTCCCTTCCGGTCTTCCAACTTTGTGTCTTCTTCATTTGGTTACTCTCACATGGATCTTCCGAATCCTCCACTACCTTTATATGTGGCTCTAGATCCTTACTCATTTCTCATTGGGAATCTAATTTTCTTCTCTCTTGTCCTTTGGCTTGTGCTTGAGTAATAGCTTTTAATGGCACTGTATATTCTTTATCACTTCCAGATGATTCAATCACTTAAATCACATTGATTTGTGTTGTGTTATGAATCTTATTGGGATTCTTCGGGCAATCTCTAAATAGATGTTCCTTTCCACATTCATTGCAGTACCATTGCCAAGTCCTAGGAGGTGGGGGGTTGTATGATAGAGGTGCATTCTCTTATGAAGTGGTCTCCTCTGCACCTATAGCAGGGTCGTTTTGGTACAGGCAGTCTGATGGGTGGTCTCATAGGTGCTGGAGCCTTAGGTGTGGTGTACATTAGGTTTGCATATCCCGGTCCATAAGTGTTGTCATATCCTTCGTAACCATAGTATTGTGGGTCATAAATTTGGTCATACTCCATCAGACTGGTGTCATAGGGATAGTATTCTTCTTGGGTTTGTTCATATCTCTGATTCGTTGCTTCTGTACTAGCTAGAGGTGTAGCTGGTACTAAGGCTCTTTCCATGTTTTCCTCTGGTTGAGTATATTTAACTGGCACTACATTCTGCGGAGGGGGTGGTTATTGTCTTAATGTTGGCTACGGTTGTCCAATCCTCCTTGCTCATATGGTCTAGGTGCTCCTGGTGGTCCTAGATAGGGGTTGTATCTTGAGATCTCTCTTCTTTGTTCTCTAGGAGGGTATCCATAAGGCCTATACAGAGGTTGATTCATGGGCCTTGACTGCCTGTTGAAAGGACAACTTTCAATAGTATGGTTAGTGTATTTTTTCTCTATATGGCAGTATAGGTTGGGTGCTTGAGGTGGCTGCCTATTGTATGGGTAAGCTTGAGGCATGCCTATTCCTCCTCTTGCACACATGTGAGATGGGTGATCTCCACCACATAGGCTGCATCTCCATAATATCCGCATTCTCATTGGTGGGTTTTGGTAATTTCTTTGCCCCTAGACTCCTAATTTCTTGGCTAC
This sequence comes from Ceratopteris richardii, assembly GCA_020310875.1. Lineage (NCBI taxonomy): Eukaryota > Viridiplantae > Streptophyta > Polypodiopsida > Polypodiales > Pteridaceae > Ceratopteris > Ceratopteris richardii. Next base: position 177,685,744 of record CM035412.1, read on the forward strand.
CAGGTCTGCTAGCTCCTCCACATTACTAGAACTAGTCGTCATTATACTCCTAGTGTCCTCTGATTTAGTAGGGCTTGGTGTACTTTTGAGGTCATCAGCTAGGTTATCTTTCAGGTCAATGCATTCTTGGAGACACTCACTCAATGTCTGGAGCTATTTCATGTAAACTAGGGTTCTCAATGTTCCATTAGTCAATCCATCCAAGAATAATGATATCACTTTTTGTTGGGAGGGTCTTTCTGTTGTTGGGCATCTATCGACATATTGGTTGAATCTTCGGATAGCTGTGTTTATGGTTTCATTTGGGTTTTGTTTGAAACTATGGATTAAGGATGACAAGTTGTGCTTAATCCCTCTTTTGGTAAAGTCTCCAACGAACTCTTGGAAAAATTGCTCAATATTTCCAAATTGATTTGGATCCAATGGTTGGAACCAAGTCAGTGCCGTCCCTATGAGGGTTAATCCAAAGGACTCATACTGAACAAAGAAGTCATCCACTTGTTCGACTCGTAATACTTGCTTAAACTCTACTATGTGGTCATATGGTCTCTCACTTCTCCTTTGCTTTCTCTCTCTCTCTCTCTCTCCTTCTCTGCTCTCCTTCTTTCTCTTTCTCTCTCATGCTCGTGCCTACACTCTCTTTCTCGCTCACACCTCCATTCTTTCTATCATTACCCACTCTCCTTATCTCTCTTTTATCCTCACAACCGCTTACACATACTATTACTATCCCTTCTCCCCCACGCTCTTTCACTCTCACCCTTCCAATTTTTTACAAATTCTTTTTCACTCACATAAATACACACACACACAAACCTGTTCTCTTTCATTCCCCCACTCACTCCCCTTCTCTTTTCTTTTCCTTGCTTCCCCACTTTCTACTTCAGGTGTATCTGATTTGTCACTTGAAAAGGAAAGGGAAATGTGAATGCGAGCTTGATCTAGAAGAACTCCATTCACCCCTTAATTTGAATGAAAAGGATTATGGAGCATTCTCTACTATCCTATTCATGGTTGACATAAATTTTTGAAGCTAAGATTAAAGATCTCATATGAACTCTAACCAAGCTGATTGCCATCACTTTGCCCCTCTCAATTCCCTACATGCGAACCCACTTGACCTAGTGCCTTAAATCACCCCATTTTTCTTGAAACACAAATGAATGAATCATGATCATGCTATGAAGAGCTAATGTCGAGCAGTGAATGCACTTTGAGAGTTTTAGGGCACAAGGGAAGGAGGCAATTGAGCCATCATACATAAGAGCTCACATGTGCTTGAAATCCATTTTGCATATTGTGAAGTAGCAATGTCCATTCTTGACGATTATCCATAGATAATGACTCCACTACCAACATTGGGGCTGAACTACTAGTTGAGTTGGTGCATTTTGATTAATCCATTTGGCTGAACATGACGCATATGTGATAGACACACAACTATTCTGTAGACATCATGAAGAAATATTCCTTACAGAAGATTCGGGTAGTATAGGCGATAATGCAACTAAGAGATTGAGGACAATCTAGGCAAAACTTCTAACTGTATGGCAGAGGCTAGAAGTATTGATAAGTCTATCACCCCTAGCCCCTGTATTCCTTCTTTGGTAGTCAACAACACCAAATAACGAAGAAGAACCTACTGAACAAGGGTTTTCCCCATTTTTCTCTGCCTCCAAAAACCTCCATGACCTTCAAGAATGAGCCCCCCTTCTTCTGCCCTTCCTTCACTAGAGACCCCCGATGCATCCCTTTCTTGTTTTTTCCACACTTGCATAGGAGAGCCACCAAAAACAAAAAAACTTTGCCCCTAGACACGTGAGGCCCCCTCGTTGGTCTGCAGCTCCTCGAAAAAGCCCCCCCCCACGATCTGCTGAGAGCTCCCATACCTGTAGAGAATGAGCCCCCTCCTTGTGGTACCTGCATAGGCACATGAAGAACAAGAGAAAAAACAAGAGAAAAAACAAGAGAAAAAACAAGAGAGAAGACTCCCCGAAAGCCCGAGAAGAAGAGCCAAAAAACTTTTTATTTTATTTATTTTTTCTTTGCCCACTCCCCTGACATCTGATACCTTGATGCCCCATTCCCCCTCCTTTGATGCTTCCCAATAGTGACCACTACCCCTTTACTTCCTTCACGTGTGCAGCTTGATGGGGCATCCCCCTACCCTTGATGCAAGCATGGAGAATGTCAAAGATGAGATAACATTACTAAACAAGACTAATGAGATAATGAGGTAAACCAAAATCTAAGTGAACTCTACTAATTTGATCGATCTCCACAAGATCGCAAACCAACACCAACCCATTCATTAACAACCCAGCTACAACCAGTAGATGTAGGCATATCATAAAGTCATTAATTGCGTGTACCCAGATATATTCTAGACCATATACACTGATTCGTGAATCAACTTCATATACAATGAGTTACTCACAACTATCCCAATCCTCCAGTGAATTGCATGCACCTTTGCCCAATTTATGCCAATACAGATGAGGATTCTGCAATAAGTTACACACCCTCAATTTACAGAAGTGAAGTGGTTGGGTAGTGAGAAACTGGACGGCCATTCATCTTGGTTCCTCACCATGACCTTGTTTAATGTATCCTGCAATCAGTGCATTCCATGTTACAACATTCCTATAAGGCAACATAACTCCTATCTCAAAGATGCAAATACACGAGCAATTTTATGAACATTTGCAAAAACAACACATGTTCACCATATCAATAGTCTTGAAATCAATACAATTCCCATGTAACAACATCCCATCATGATTGGAATGCACATTAGTTGGACATTGAAACTACATTATTTAATGGTGATTTGCATGAAGAAGTGTATGTTTTTTAGCCCCATGGCTTTGTGCAGAAAGGGCATGAAAACCAGGTGTGCAGGTTGAAAAATCCATTATATGGGTTTAAATAAGCACCACGTGCTTTGTATGAAAAAATACATGCCTAACTGAGTGCACATGGTTTTGAGAATAGTCCAATTGAGAGCACCTTATATGTGAAGCATGAAAATGATGTGCTTCTAATCATTGTTGTGTATGTTGATGACATGCTTCTCAATGGTCCTCATGAGAAGCATATCACCGATTTTAAGGATGATTTGCATGCCTCATTTGAGATGTCTGATTTGGGGCATGTGTATCATTATTTGGGCATTTAGTTTATGCAAGTTGATGGCAAAATAGCTTTGTGTCAAGTTAAATATATTGACACATTATTGCAATGTTTTGGCCTTGAAGACTGGAAATCCTATGGAGACAGGTTTATGATTGAGTCTTCACGATACTGGAGATGCATTTGATGCTGTTCTCTATCAGCAGGCTATAGGATGCTTGATTTACTTATGCATTACTCGACCAGATATTCAGTTTGCTATCTCACAAATGAGCATGTTTATGCATTGCCCAAGTGTTAAGCATTGGTAGGCGGTTAAGCACATCTTTCACTACTTGATTGGTACGCGGCTACTTGGATTGTTTTATCCCAAGGGGGGGATCACTACCACCAGATTTACATGCTTTTTCTAACTTTGAATGGGCTGGTTGCTATGAAACTTGTGTGTCCACTAGTGGTTTTTTCTTCATGCTTGGTAGCTCGTGTATATGTTGGTTGAGCACAGCCTACTGTGGCCACTTCTACTTGTGAGGTTGAGTATAGGGAAGCTTTCACAATGACTGTTGAGCGTGTGTGGCTCAGATGCCTTATGGTTGATTTGGGTGTTGGTCACCCTTCTTCCATCACCATCTTCACTGACAATCAGAGCGCATTGGGAGTTGTGAGGAACCATGTGTTCCATGCTCGCACTAAGCACATTGAGGTGCATTATCATTATTTTAGGGAGAGGTTCTCTGCTAGAGAGATTAGCTTGGCATATGTGCCCATGCAGGAGAATATTGCAAACCTTTTCATGAAGGCTCTGCCTAGGGAGAAGTTTGAAGCTTTCCGCAAAGCTTTGGGCTTACTTCCTTTTGTGGATTGACTCCACATAGCTTGGCACTTCCTTATACATGAGTGCCAACTCCTTGTTCACCGCATCACTCCCAAGGGGGATTTGTTGATATATTTAGGTAGTGATGTGTGTGAACACACTAGGACCTTCGGGGCACTTTTTTCCCTCTGTAGGAGGTTCCCCCCCTCCCCCCCCTTGTATATATGCCTATTGCCCGGACGGGTCACTTATCTTTGTACATTCAAGTGGTAATACATTCAATATTGTGTGTTGTGCTCCAAGATTCTTCTTCCTTGTGCTGAGCGAGTGCTTCCGTAGACCTCAAAATCCACTAAGTCTTGACTATATGATTGCATAGAATAATTTATTATAAGATATGAAAAATAGCTCGTGTATTTTGGAGAGGTACTAATTTCGGAATTTTTACTTGCTATAGTCCTCTTATTCTTGATAGATGGTCAACCTTGATATGTTTCTTTCTTGTTCGTTACTGCAAAATGGAAAATCTTGAAACAATAACAACCACTTCTACACTTTTATTCCAATGTTGTGCTTATTCACTACACAATCAATTATGTTTTGGCCAACGATAATTGTGACTTGTGCTCCTACTAAATAATGCTTGATTTTTTAAGGAGCAAACACAAATGCTAGGATATCCCTTTTTTGTATTGTTATATGTTTTTCATGCTTTGGTAATGATTGCATGAGCATTGTGCATGGTTCTAGACAGCTTGTCTATTGTACTTGTTTGGGTCAAAATGGCCCCTATTGATGTTGATATTGCATCTATATGAACGTGGGAAGGTAATGAAAAATTGGGCATGATAAGGAAGGTTGCACTTACTAGATTTTCCTTGAGATTTATACAAATTTTTATTCCTCCTCCATCTATTGAAAAAGAAGAGTTTTTCATGTAAGTTGAGAGAGGGTTCTTGTTGTTCTTCCATACATCTTAATGAGTTCTCCATGGAAACTATTATGGCCTGAAAAACTTTAAACGTTCTTGGAATTGATAGGTCTAAGATTTTAAAATATAGCAAGTACTTTATCAAGATCAACATCCATACCTTTGATGGATACCATGTGCCAAAATATCCTCCTTATGTCACTAGAAAGTGGCACTTTTTTTTATAGAGGTTGAATTTTGTCTCCTATACCAAACAAGAACTTGTGCTAACTAGAATAAATGCTTCTTGAAGATTTTTTTGAGTTTTGCACAAAGCAAGTTGATTAACTTGTATTCCCCTTTGTCAAGAGCAAACTGGGTGTTTAAATGAGGGGACACTCGTTGTTCTTAATTAATTTATTTAGCAAAATAATGGAACATTGATGGGAAGATTCTGTAGGTGATCCACCAAAGTTCCTAATACATCAATGCTTCCGATCTTCCAAAGTTCTTTATTTTGATAGAATTCCAAAGGGCATCTTAGCAATCTAGTGCTTCAACTGATATTTATTGTTGATTTGGGATCTTTTACAAAAGCTTGAGAGATCTATGAATTGGCCACTAGAAGCTAATCTTATATGGAAAATCACAGAATAGATGCCCCTTGTCTTCCTCTTTGTTGCAAAATCATTTACACTAAGAAGGAAGGTCAAACACCTTGTGGGTTGTCAATTGTGGATAATCCAAAGTAACATCACCTTGTTAATTATCTCAATCAACAAGTTCCAAGGGCTATAAATTTGAGTTCCCCATCATATCCAAGCATTAAGGCACGGGGATACAAAATTGCATAGGGATGACAAGCGCTTTGAAGATTTGACATGATGCAATCTCTTTGAAATTGTGGTTGAGAATGAATTCAGGAGGAGGCAAAAAAGTATTTTAAGGAAGTTTTCTCATGGTTGATCCTAGAACTTGATTTTATGCAAAAAAAGGCAACCCCAAAAAATTTTAGCATAGCCTAGGTCATTGTGGAGCAAAGCATTGGTGTCATCCACAAATAATTTGAGCATTTGTTTTCTTGTGCCATCGATTGGGATATTTGATTCTTGAAATAAAACCCCTTTTGACTTGGCCTTCCACTATAGAACTAAGGAAATCCATCACGACAACAAAGAGAAGTAGGCAAGGGGACATCCTTGTCTACTCTAGTGCTTAGCATTGCCACAGAGGGTGGAGACCATCTTGGTATAGATCTTTCCTAAACCCAAATCCTTCATGGATTATAAAATAAAGTCCCACTAGTGTTTCACAAGCTATATGTAGGTCAATAGGAAACCTTGGATTGACTTTTTTGCATAATCCACACCTTCCCAAATGTCAGAATTTGATTTGAGAATTAATCTAATCTTCATAAAATTTTCTTTTGTCTTTTGAATCTAGCACTTAAGACGGTTTGTGATTCTATTATCTAGAGATCTAGTTATTATCTTATATGCTATAACATTGTGACTAGACTCCGATTTCCAATCTTATTTTTACTTTCTTTTTTATGAATTAATTTGGCAACCCCAACATTTGGGCATCTAGGAAGAGCATTAAAATTGAAAATGGGCTCCACCAAGAGGTCTTGTAAGGTGGTTGAAAGAGGCAAGATTGCCATCAAATATTTAAAAGAAAATTAGAGCTTTGAATGTGGAATCACTATGTGTTCAAAAGATGCTAGATCATTTCTTAATCCAAAATCCATTTTTCTGTATAAATAGTGCTATGTTTAATGTTTATGTGAAAGGATGAGAGGCTGATAGAAACTTTTATATATGTATGTTCTAATAAAATAAATGGTAAATTCATCGGACACTCCTTGCAGTGACTCACCTAAAGTGATGCGAGATAGGTGATCCGCCCTAAGGTGGGTTCTACCTTTCCTAACAACCACTTCAAAGTCATATTCCATTAGTAAGGGGAACCATCTTACTAAGCGTCCTATGTTGCAAGGTTTATTGACCAAGTATAATAAAGCTTGATGATCAGTGAAAAATTTGAGCTTGTTGGCCAATAGATAGTGTCTAAACTTCTTCACAGCAAATACCATGCCTAAACCTTCTCTTTCGGTTGTGGTGTAGTTTCGTTCAGCAGCATTCAATTTCCTGCTAGCATAAGCTATAGACAAATCTAAATTCCCTTCACCAGTTGGTTGTGACAGCACACATCCTATTGCATAATTGGATGCATCCACGTGTACATGGAATGGCTTATTCCAATAAGGAGTGGTCAGTATTGGTGTTGTGCACAAGCGTCTCTTCAACTCATTGAAGGACTTTTCGCATTCATTGTTCCACTCAAAATTTGTCAACAAGGCATAAAGAGGTTTAGCTATGATTGCATACATATGAATGAACCTACGGTAATATCCACAATGGCCCATGAAGGCTTGTACCTCTTTAACATTCCTTGGCCTCGGCAACTCCGCTATGGCTTTTACCTTGTCCTCATCTATTGATATTCTGTTCTTAGAGACAATGTGACCTAAGATTTTACCTTGACGTACCATGAACACACACTTCTCTGGGTTCAGACACACTCGATATTCTCTACACTTGTTGAAGATCTATCTGAGCTCAGGGTTGTGGTATCTTCGCTCTTGGGAATGAGCGCATAAATCATCCACATATACTTCTAAGCTCTTTCGCAAGAACTCTTTGAAGACATGACACATGAGCCATTGAAAGGTTGCAGGTGCATTGGTGAGCCCAAATGGCATCACCCAAAATGCAAAGATCCCCCACTCTGTGGCAAAAGCTGTTTTATGTTGATCTTCTGGGGCAATGGCTACTTGATTGTAACCTGAAAATCCATCAAGGAAGCTATAAACTTCCTTGCGTGCAACACGCTCCAATAAATGTTCAGTGATTGGAAGCGGATAACTATCTCTTATCGTGGCAGCATTAACGTTTTTAACGTTAATACACACACGTAAGTTTCCATTCTTCTTGGGCACCACCACAATGGGGGACACCCATTCAGTATGCTCAATCTCATAGATGAATCTAGCTTCAATCAATCTATCAATGTCTTCTTTTATTTTGGCTTCATAAGTGTCATTATATGTGTAGGGCTTATGTTTGGTGGGGTTGGCATCTGCTATCATGGGGATCGTATGAGAACAAATTTTTGGATCTACTCCCTTCAAGTCTCTATAGTGCCATGCAAACACGTCCTTGTATTCCCTTAATAACGCTACCAACTCTACTTCCTCTTCTTTACTTAGGTCATCTCCTATGTATGTACATCTCTCTTCGTTCTCTTCGATGGTGACTATGATTTTTTTGGTCTTTTCTTTGTTATCATATGCTTCTCCTATTGTGGCCTCTCTCTTAGGCATTCGTACCAAAATTTTTCGGTCCTCAACTTCGTATTTTTTGAAATTTTCTGGTACTTCAAACAATAGTTCCTCCTCATCCTGTTGCACTACTTTTCTTTTCTTTTTCTTTTTACTACCTTCACTCCCATCCTTTGAATTTACTATTTTGATGCTTGTGAGAGGTTCTTCTTCTTTTTGTGTAAATACTCCTATGTCTTCTAGATAGTGCTCCTCTGAAATAAAGCAACTATCCATCATAATGGACTCTAGATCATCATGGTTCTCTTCTTCTTCTATGAAGTCATTAGAGTCACCCTCTTCTAGCAAGGGCTGACACATGAACATTGAAATATCATAACCCTCCTCATCACAATGAGGTGTCCATTGTTCTTCATTGATAGCAATGTCCATGGTAGCTAAGATTTCTGCCCAACCATGAGGATCAACTTCCTCATCTGGAAATATCATCGGCGTGTAGGTTGGGTCTCTAACTGGTCTATCTCCTTGAGAAGTTCCTTTTTCTCTTGCCTTTAAGCGTTTTTCCTCTTCCTTTGCGACCTTGCACATCCACAAATGAGTATCTTCATGCATCCAGGATGTATCAGATGAACTTTTAGAATGTAGAGAGACTGAATCTTCTTTCTCCTTGTGGATAGGATTTGACTGTAGGGGTGGTACATCTCTAAAGGTGTAATCCTTCAAATTGACCTTGGTTGTAACCCCTAAGCGTTGCAAGTATAAGGAGTTGGTTCCCCAATCTTCTACTATTTGCAGTTGTCGCAGGAAGGGTCTTCCTAGGATCATTTCGCAGAAATCATTTTTCTCAAAGTCGCATATATCAAATGTGTGTTCAAACTCTACACCATAGGTGGTTAGAGTTATCCCTTTGAGCAATCCTAGAGGTCTTTCAAAATGACCGTCTGCCATCTGAAGCTTCATTCTAGTTGGTCTTAATGTGGGCTTACCCCATCGCTTCCACAAGGGGGTGGTCGCAATAGCAACACCAGCACCTGAATCTATGATTGCTTTGGTTGTGTAACCTTGGTAGGTGATCGGAAGATACATATTACCTTCATCACCTTCACTCATGTCCCCTATTTTGTCTAGAGGTATCTCTCGGACTTTTTGCTTAGAGCCTGCTTTTGGCATTTTGGAATCAAGTTCTGGGACCTGATTTGCCACATGTTTCCATAATTCAGGTTTTACTTTGAGCAGCTCTTCCAAAGTGAGATGACACTGAACCTTAGTGTTCTTCATGACTTCAGTGTTTCTTGGAACCACCGAGTCTTAATTTCTGATCAATATTGTGGGAGCTCTGATCTGGAGAGATTCAGATTCCCATGGGCCTGTGAATTGTGGCAACTCATGTAAAGAATTAGATTCAAAATCTAATCGTTCATCTTCTTATTGCTCTATTTGGTCTCCATAAATAGATGGAATGTCTTGTGGAAATTGATCCTCTCTTGTATCCATAACCTTTCCAAAAGCTAGAGCGTAGCTTACCTTCTTTCCTTTGCTGAAAGCTGGCTGAGCGAGGAGGGATTGAAGGTCGTCAATCTCAAGAATAGGAGGGGGAACATCCTTCTCCTTGGCCCATTTTTATTCTTGTATTTCCCGCAAGAAATTTTGAGAGTGTTGTTGAATTGAAAGAGGTTCTCCATCATCTATGGAGTCAGGAACATAAACTTTCTTTGGTGATGAGCTTTCTCTTTCAATAGTTAGTCGAGCCTGTGGAGGTAAAGAAACTTGCGGTTTATTTACCAATTGCTCTAATCTTTCTAGTAAGCCCTCGAAGTGCAAACCCGATGTAATAGCATTCGTCTGATTGAACGATTGATTGGCCTCGAACATAGCTTGAGCTAGTTCCACCATTTTTATGCACATTTTCATCCGTTCAATCTCTAAATCTGCTCTAGGGTAGCTCTTGTCTAGGTTTGCAAGTGTTGGCCCTTCTTGAAGTCGAGCCTGGTATGCCTTGAACATCATGTCTAAGTCTTCTGGGGTTGGATCTGCCAGAACAGACCCTGATTGTGGTTGTCTATTTACAGTGGTTGGTGGGTGGGGATGAGGTGGCGTGGATGGAGTCTTGACCTGCGAGGGGCTTTGAGAGGCAATATCTTCTATTTTTGTTTTTGCATCTTTCAGGCTTTCTTCTAGTTCAGATAACTTTTTGGTCCACTTACGATTGGACTTCTCTCTAGTATCCTTCCATGTTCTTGTTTTTCTCCTACTAGGCTCTCCTGACTCACTTGGTGTTGATAGCTCAGCTAATTTAGCTTTTTGTAAGGTTTGTGCCCTGGTAACTGCATGTATAGGAGCCACATTATCACTACTGGAACTTGAATCCCTTGCTAGGCCGCCACATTATCACTACTGGAACTTGAATCCCTTGCTAGGCCTACTACATTAACGGGTGTAACCTTTGGTGCACTAGAGGGATGTCTGGGACAATCTTTCAGGAGCTGTTCTTTGCCACACTCGAGACAAACTACTTGTATTGTGATGTTCTGCCCTTGTGTCAGAGCTAGTGTGTGGGGTGGTTGTTGTCCTGGTATAGGTTGAGGTTGGCCATATCCTCCATGTTCATACAGTCTAGATGCTCCTCGTGATCCTGGACATGGGTTATACCTAGGAACTTCTCTGCCTTGTTCTGTAGGAGGGTACTCGTATGTTCTACAGTGGGGTGGTACAAATGGTCATGGCTATCTATTCATTGGATAGTTTTCGGTGTTGTAGTTGATGTACTTCTGCTCACTATAAGAGTACATGTTAGGCGCTTGAGTTGGGCATCTATCGTAAGGGTAAGGTTGTGATAACCCTAATGCTTCTCTGGTGCAGACATGAGATGGATAATCCCCACCGCAAAGTGTGCAACTTCCTAACGTTGGCACTCTCAATGAAGAGTTTTGGTAGTTCCTTTGTCCTTGTACCTCCAATTTCTTGGCCACTAACTCTGCCACTTCCTCCACATAACTCGAACTAGAAGTATCGTTGCTCCTTGTATCCTCTAATTTGGTAGGATCATGTGTGGTTTTGAGATCCTCAGCTAAGTTGTCTTCCAAATCTATGCACTCCTGAAGACATTCACTTAGGGTTTGTAGTCGTTTTACATATACTAAGATTCTCAATGTTCCATTGGTTAGACCTTCTAAAAATAACGATATCATTTTTTGCTGAGAAGGTCTCTCTGTCACAGGGCATCGGGATATGTATTGCTTAAATCTTCATGCTGCATTTTTTACTATCTCATTAGGAGCTTGTTTGAAACTATGTATTAAGGATGACGAATTGTGCTTGATCCCTCGCTTAGTGAATTCCCAAATAAGTTCTTGGAAGAATTATTCAATATGTTCAAAGCAACTTGGACCCAAGGATTGAAACCAGGTCAAGGCAATTCCTGAGAGGGTTAGCCCAAAGGATTCATATTGCATGAAAAAGTCATCCACTTGCTCCGCTCGCAATACCTGCTTGAATTCTGTAATGTGCTCATACGTCTCTCCTGTGCCATCGTAACGATTTCACATACATTTGGCCAATTGGATTGGTCTCAATATTTTGCCGGGCTCTGGGATTTGACTTATGATGGGATAAGTGGATTTTACTAGGTGTATTCCAGCTCCTACACCTTGGGGTGGTTCTCCCCTAAATGTGGTTCTATTCAGATTTCCCATTCCCTGGCTAGTGTGGCTATAAATTTGGTTCTCTCTCTACATAGCTCCAAAATGAGTCAGTAAGCATGCATTTCTAGTTTATGTATATAGATTTTCAATTCATTAATAGATTTAGAGAAATCTTCAATTCAGGGTCTGGGGGGTATCTTCTACACAATCCTAAAAAGTTTGAGATATATCCAATCAGTGTTAAACTCAGTTCTCATTCATTGGTTAGTATAAATTGCCACATTTATGCATTATAGAAAATCAACCCATCTATGACATTTCCCGAAAATTATTTTTTCCAATTGTAATTGTGTTGGCTGCTCTAAGTAATTGAAGTCATAGCTTCCATCCAAATATAGAAGTTTTGTGTGAGCTAGTCAAGGTGCAAGTTATCAATTTTGCATCAAATTGTTCCTCTTGATGGTCCAAAGTAACCATTGGGTTTTATTACATAAATCACAAGCTCACAAGGCCTATTTTACATATCAAAAGGGCTAAAGTATGTCTTGTGCTGGTTTGTTGGACTGGACGATCTTAGCCATTTGATAACCCAACTTTTTCAAGATCCTCCAAATCTTTCCAATTTCTTTTTGTGGTATCAAAGCAAATTCAAGATGGAAGATGGATTTCCATCAATGATTGAGAATATTGACAGACACAAGTATGTTGCTTGGATCAGTCGATGAACTCGTGCCTATTTCAAGATCCAAAGGAGGACCTACTTGAGAGGAAATAGAGAATCTCATAATTTGGTGTGCAAGGGATGCTCAAGAAAAATCATACATAATAAAATATATCTTTGTTTTTCTATTCCCACATATTAGAGGATGCAAGACATCTCAAAAGATTTGGGATTCCTTAGAGACATTATTTTTTGTTAGTACCAAAGCAAGAAAGAATCATCTATGGAATGAGTTCAACCAGATGAAGAAGAATCCAAAACAAACCATCACAGAGTTTTTTACAAAGTTCAAGGAGGTTGGAGATCAATTGAAACCCATTGGAGAGCTAATTGAAGAAAATACCATCCTGAGTTAGATTCTGAATGGGATTAGAAGTGACAAACAATGGCAATCTTTGACCACATCCTATGACCTCATCATGGACATACAAACTCCATACTAACACCTTTCATGGACAAATATTCAATCAAGAGGACAAATAAAAAGGACAATAACTCCTATCAAGTGAATTCAACTAGTGCTTTGTATGCAGATAAGAAAGTCAATAAGTTGAAAGGCAAGAAGAAGGAAGAGGATGAAGAAGAGACTTCCCAAGGTGACTTTGCAAGCAAGAGCAAGTGGAAAGGTAAGAAAAAAAGAACAAAGCACGAAAAGTCCGAAACCCAAAGTGATTAACCATGTGCCATCTATGGTAAGGCCAACCACACCACTCAAAATTGTTGGTTCAATGGAAAGACCCAAAAAAGGAACTGGAAGAGGTGGATATGGTAGCAATAAAGGCAAAGCCAAACACAACTTCAATAATAACAATAGAGGCCATAACAGAGGGAGCTATAACAATAATTTTGAAAACAATTATTTTGAATATCAACAACATGAAGACTCATTGCTTCTGATGAATCTAAGCCACAAGAAAGATAAAGAAGATTATAATGTATTCTACATAGATTCATGTTGTTCAAATCATGTTAGGCAACATAGCTCTCTTAAAGCATAGACATGAAGTACAAACGGGATGGCACAAAGCAAAATGTGGAGTAGATTGGTAATGTCAAAGCTTCCAATGGTAGGAAAATCATTTTGAGCAAAGTACTCTACGTTCCCAATATTAAAAAAAACAAGCAAATAAGTGTAGGCTAAATAGTTGACAAAGGCTTGCAAGTTAGGTTCACACAACATGAAGCTTTTGTAGAAGACCCATGTCACTCTAGCACAATGGCAAGTACCAATGTGGGGAGCGTCACCTCATAAATGTCAATCCCCGGAGACGTGAGGACCGGTATGAAGACCTAGAGCAAGTGAAGTGCACAAGTGCGTGAGTGAAAACATACAAACATGCACACACATACACACACACATGCACAAGGTAAGAGCAAAGAGTGGAACAATGGAAGAACTTCGATTATTAAAGAACTCTCTACAAAGCTGAAATCTACAACAAGCTAACCCCCCAAATGAGCTTTCCAGCCCTTTTTATAGTTTTTTGAGTGGTTTTGGCCCTGTCCAGACCTAGTGTCCGACCTAGTTAAAAATTAGGTTCCAAGGCTTATTTGGGGACTCAAACGGAATCTAAAAATTATGAAAATTTGTAGGATGATACTTCTAATAATCCTCAAGCTCTAGGACTCCTTGTCTTGAACAAAATGGAGTTATAAAAATAGAAAATGGTATTTACAATGGTTTTTAGTGATAAGAGTCACTATATTTATAGGGATTTCTTCTGAAAATTTGACATGTGCTTCTTGGAGCTCCCTACTTGCTCCTCTTTCTTGTGTATCCACTTCTTTGATGCACTTCCATGCTTTGTCCTTGACCTTGAGCTTCAAGAACCCATACCAAGGCTTCAAGAAGATACCCAAAGGTGAGTAGCATGGTAGGCTCTTTAATTTTGAAGTAGGAGAAAACAAGAGCATTTGTCTATTGAATTTTGGGTCTTAAATGCTAAGTGAGGTTGATGTGTGGCCTAAGAGGCTAGCACATGTGAATGAAAGAACCTTGAAGGATATATGCAGAAATCAAAGTGTTCTAGGACTACCAAACATATCAAAGCAATACATGATCAATAGATGTGATGCATGTTAGATTGTGAAGGCACAATGACAACCATTCAACCACAAAGACTACATCCACATCAACTTATTGGACTTAATACATACACATGTATGGGGGCCAAGCCAATAAACTTCTTTGGCAAGATCAAAGTATTATGTCTCATTTATTGATGATCATAGTAGATGGAATATTGTATACTTTATCAAGAGTAAGAATGAAGTGTTTGATTGCTTCACAAAGTATCTAGCACATGTGGAGGACCCTACAGGTAGATCACTCAAGAAACTCAAATCTGATGGGGAGGGAGAATCCTTGTCCAAGGAATTTGATGAGTTCTTGTAGGATAAAGGTGTTAAGAGGGAGGTGACTACCAATTAATCTCCTAAATTGAATGGAATCGGAGAGAGAAGAACCAAGACATTGCTTGGATCAGTGAGAACAATCAAGAGTAAGAATGAAGTGTTTGATTGCTTCACAAAGTATCTAGCACATGTGGAGGACCCTACAGGTAGATCACTCAAGAAACTCAAATCTGATGGGGAGGGAGAATCCTTGTCCAAGGAATTTGATGAGTTCTTGTAGGATAAAGGTGTTAAGAGGGAGGTGACTACCAATTAATCTCCTAAATTGAATGGAATCGGAGAGAGAAGAACCAAGACATTGCTTGGATCAGTGAGAACAATGCTTGAAGAGAAGAAGTTGCCACATTATTTATGGGCAGAGGCTATTTCAACTGATGTGTACTTTGTCAATAGACTATCATCCAAATCACTTCAAAGTATGACTCCTTATGAAGTATGGCATGGAAGAAAACCTAGTCTAGGACATTGCAAGGTGTCTGGTTTTTAGCTTATGTTCATGTACCTTCACAAATAAGAGGTAAAAAAGGCACTATTTATTGGATATGATTTGACTCAGATGGGTTAGAGGTTCTAAAATCCTTCAACCAAGCAACTCAGTACAAGCAAGGATGTTGTGTTTGAAGAACACATGTCTTGGTATGGTGAAAACAAACAAAAGGTAATTTTATGGTATTATGTTGATTTTGATTTCCATCAATTAGGAAGCAAGCATGATACACGAGTCTAAGATCTAGGGAGTGATACAGATGATGAACAAGATGAAAGGGAAAAGGATTAACAAGCTATGGAATTCAAGAGGCAAAGCAAAAATGCAAGACTGTGGAGAATGCTTTAAGAAAGCACCTACACGGTCAACAAGGGAGAAGAGACAACCATAAAGGTATGGATATGATTCCACATTTGTTACAAAGCATTCAATCTGCTCAGCAAAACACACAATTTTAGAAGAACCCTCAACCTATGCAGAGGCAAAGGGAAACCCTAATTGGGAAAAGGATATGAAAGAAGAAATAGATGCCTTGAAGGAGATGGATACTTGGGAATTGGTTCCAATGTCACTAAATAAAAAAATAATTGGTTGCATATGGGCATATACCAAAGGATGTTCACAAACTCATGGTATAGACTATGAGGAAACATTCTTACCAGTTGCAAAGATGAATACACTCAGAACATTGATAAGTGTAGTTGCTACAAGAAATTGGAGAATCCTCCAACTTGATGTGAAAAATGCATTTTTAAATTGTTGGATAATTAAAGAGGTATACATGTCACAACCTCTAGTTTTGGAAAACCCTAATCATACATCTTATGTTTTCATACTTAAGAAAACATTGTATGGATTGAAATAGCTCCTAGATCTTGGAGTTATAGGTTGGTAACATACCTTCAAGATCAAGGGTTTAGACCTAGAAATTTAGATCCTTCTTTGTTTATCAAAAGGGTCACAATGAGGTTATCTATCTTTTTGTATATGTGGATGACATAATTGTGAAAGGTGATGACTTGAATGGCATTCAAAGGATCAAAATATGTATGGAAGAGGAGTTAAAAATCAATGACTTAGGTGAGCTCACATATTTCCTAGGTATGGAAGTGACTTATACAGATGAAGGGATGTATCTAACTCAGAGAAGGTACATTCAAGTCCTACTTTTGAAGTTCAAAATGGAGAATACCAAGCTTGCATGTACACCTTTGGAAATGAATCATAAACTAAGTATTTATGTAGGTGAGTAGATTGATGATCGTAAAGAGTATCAAAGCTTAGTTGGTAGCTTGGTATATGCTACTCACACAAGACTAGATATATCCTATAGTGTGGGAGTGCTTAGCAAGTTCATGCACTCACCTAGAAGACCACACATGGATGTTGCAAAGAGAGTACTCAAGTACCTCAAAGGAACACTTAATGAAGGTATCTTCTATCCTTAGTCTTCATATTTGGATATCATAATCTATTCAAATGCAAATTGATTAGGAGCAAAGGATGATAGAAGAAGTACCTCTGGATACTTATCATTTTTAGGTTCAAAATTGTTTTATTGGATTTCCACGAAGCAACCAATACATGCTTAATCTTAAACTAAAGCAGAGTATAGAGGTCTAACTCTTGCAACTCAAGAAGCAATATGGTTCAAAGAGTTGTACTCAGATTTGGGACTTGTTAAGTTTTAAGCCTAACACACTTGGAGATAATGTAAGTTCCATGTATCTAACTACAAATTCAATTTTCCATGCAAGGAAAAAGCACATAGAATTTCATTACCACTTTGTCATAGAGAAGCTGATGGCAAAGGAAATTGACTTATCATTTGTTCCTACTGAAGGAAATAGAAGACATGATGACCAAGGAACTTGATGGGATAAAGGTATGCAAATTCAAATCTATGGTAGGTATTCAACCTATCAAAGAATCAAGACTCAAGCATGCTTTAGCTTGAGGGGGAGTTTTTGGATCACTAGCCTTTTTATATGCTTGAAATGAATTACTTTCTCACTTCAACCATCATATGGAAGGTGCTATACATGTACTTTGGGAGTAGCACTTATGTGCACACTTTTCTTTGTATTGATTGTATGATGACTTATGATCATTTATTTTGTAAGGTTCAAGGTATTTATCTTTGTAAAATAGAAAAGTTAAAGGCTAAAAATTAACAAATTTGAAAGTATTTGAGATTTGTTCACAAACAATCAACCAAAAGTTGACAAAACTTCAACTTCCGCTTTTTCCTATAACGAAGGAAGAGATTCCAATCATCTTCAACAAACAATCCTACAACGTTTGAATTCAAAACCATGCATTTTGAGTCATGGAAAACCACCAAAGGGTCTATATAAGACCACAAATTCTATTTACATTAAGAGAGTGATGCTTTGATGTAATACGAATACACTTTTGGTCATTCCTTAGTGCCACATCAATTCTTTGCTCCTTCCTCAGACTGAGGCATCTTGTAGAGTCTCACTACACAGCTCCAAATGGAGTGATTGAGTTGTCATTAGAAATTTATTGCTTTCTAGTTTATGTGTATAAATTTTCAAGTCATCGAGTTTAGTTGGTCTAGAGAAATCTTCAGTCGAGGGTCTCTGGGTCATCTTCTCCACTGTCCTGAAAAGCCTGGAATACTACCAATCAACATTAAACTTAATTCTCATTCATTGGTTAGCATAAATTAGGGATTTTACTCATTATAGCAAGTCAATCTTATGCATAAAATTACCATTGAAGGAAGTTTTCCAATTGTAACTATGGTGGCTGATTTGAGTGATTGAAAACATAGCTTCCATCCAAACATAGAAGGTTTTTGTGAGCTAGTCAAGGTGCAAGTTATCTGTTTTGCATCAACTTGTTCTTGTTGATGTTCCGAAGTACACATTGGTTTTTATTGCATTCATCACAAGCCCACAAGGTTTGTTTTACATATCCAAAGAGGTAGGGTAGGTCTTGTGCTAGTTTTTATGACAATCTTCACCATCTGACAACCTAAAATTTTCAAGCTTCTCCAAACCTCTCCAATTTCTTTCATGCATGACCATCATTTTTCACTTCAAGAAAAAAAAAAGTGTCATCCAACATTTCTAGATAGAAAGGCAAAACCTTATTGAAGTTACAACTAATAGGAACCATTGATTCCCTACCTAAAGGAGAAATTCTAAGCCTCAATGGACTGAGAAATGAGTTTTTAAAATCCTTTAGATATAATGGTGGACCTAATCATCTAAGTATAGCACAAGTTACTAGAGTCTCATGCCCTTCAAAGATTCCTTATTGAGGGAGTGATTAAGCTTATTCATAAAAAAGAAAGCAAGAACTTCATTGATAACTAGAGATCATTGACTATGCTTGGATGGGGTAGAAGATTATTGCAAAAGCTCTATCCAACCAAATAAAAGATCATCACAAAGATAAAAAAGGATTTATCAAGTAAAGTATATTTGGAAAAAAATGCAGCATGCCAAAGGGGCAAGACCTTTTATTTTTGAAGATAGATTTGGGAAAATCTTATGATAGATTGAAGTGGGATCTCATTCTTGGATACTTGATGAATTTGATCATTAACAATAAAATCCTTGGAATGGTCTCGATCCTCTAGGGCAATACCATAGCTCACATCAATGTGGAGATTTAAGTCTTGTCCTCCTTTTTACTTAAACAACCTATAAATCAAGGTTTTCCCTTGGCCCTCCTCTTCATTATAGCTATCAATGGTCTCAATTATTTGGTGGAAAAGTAGATTCGATTGGACACTATTAGAGGTATTACCTTACCTAATGGATCTAATCAGCTTGTGCTTTAATTGTGTATCGATGTGTTTCCTTTAAAGAATCAAATGAGACCCAAACACTTCTAAGAGTGTCTCAAAACTTTTTGCACCACTTTGGATCAACCATAGGAAGATGCTTTCAAGTCTTTTGTCTAGCCTCCTTCAACTTTCATTATGGATAAAAAATGTGCTTGGTGATTGTGATAGGCCAAATTTTAAGACGGATGGGCATCCCCATGGTTTTTCGAATTTCTATGAACCAACAACGGGATTGGGCACTCAACAAACTGGAAACCAAGATTTAATATTGTAAGGGCATGTAACTTAATGTGGAAAGAAAAGACATGGCCATCAACAAAATTCTCATTTCCTCCACCATTTACTTTCTCTCATGTTCGTTACCAAGAAATAAAGAATTGCTCAAGGTGGAACGAACCTGTAGGAATGTCCTTTGGACCAAAAATCCTAATAGAAGAGAGTCCTAAAATTAATTTGAACATATGTGGCATGTCCAAGGATAAGGATAGGCTAGGAATTCTCAATGTGCTTAGTTTGGTAGAAAAAATTGCTACCAAATAAATGATTATGGCTTGAGTTTACAATAATAATTCATAAGCATACCTCATATTAACAAAAGTATTTAAAAAAAAAAAAACTCTCCCTTTGAGGCTTTCGAAGTGGAAAAATCAAGAGCTTAGTACTCTTCTCCTTTGAAAGTGATACCCAAAGGCTCTATGGTAGTGGTTACTCTTTGAAAAACTTGGAACATAATAAAACCCATCTATGTCCTCAGTAAGGAGTGGAAACAGGCATCTAGCTTCTGAAAAAATGACTCATTTGGTTCCCCATCTCAAGTACTAGCTTGACAAAAATGACACAATAAAATGGGATTGGATTGATCAAGGCCTCATATTGGATTTTGAGGACCATTTGAAGACCGATTTATTTTGAATGGCCAAGGTTTCTATGGGAAGGGGAACATGTGTGATTGCTTCAATATACTAGTGATTCCCATGCAAAAGAATTACGGTGGAAAAATGGCAATAAAATTGAGGAAATCCCTAGAGTCCACAAAAAAGTTGTTGCTGTTAGTGTCCATGTGAAAGGTCAAATGGGCACCGAACATTTTTTTGTATATGTTCATTAATAAAACATATAGTGGCCTGGTCAGTCATAGACTATAAGTTTGATTGCATTTGTAACTATTAAGAATTCTGGTTCATGCTCCCTATGTACTGTGTTTTTCTGCCTGTTTTGCAGCCTCTGTGTAGGCCCTCGGAGCTCGGATTTCTACTTCGAGGAGATCGCCTTGGAGCTCTCAAGAAGGAGAGTGCACTATGGTGCATCACCATCAAAATACTTAGCAAAAGTTTTGTTCCTTTTTTGTGCGAGCGAAGGGAGACCCCCCGCTTTCTCCAAGGCTTACGACTAAGGCAGCGACCAAGACATAAACCTTGGCATACCTTGTCATCGGAGTCACCGAAGTCATCATTGGTGTTGTTGGCCGCGCATGAGGGAGGATCTCAACGATCAAGGAAGATAGAGGTTCTTGGTACTTCCCGAGAGGTCACCCATCCCATTACTGCTCCCCCAAGAGCTCAGTTAACGGTGGCAATGTCTTGCCACTAAGCTACACTTTTGTGGTGTTTGAAGAAAGGGAAAGACTAAGGTTAACATTACCTTGAACATCTTTTGGTCCCTCAAAGCTTCATTCTTTGCTTTCAAGGCCTGTTTTTGAAGCATTTTTGGGTGTCTTTTGGAGTCTTTTGGAGTACTTTCGCACATAATTCTTTTTACACAAGTCCAAGAACATCAAGAAGAGTGTTCTTTGCCCTTCTCCGACAATCAATATTAGCCACACTCGTAAAACTACAAGTTTCTTGAAAGGTTTTCAATTTTGGTGGGAGCAGTCACTACAAGTCTATGGAGATTTTTGAGCCTAAAATATCAGAGTTGACAGACACTTGCAGGTGCTATTGTGCTAGTTTTTCGGTTCTACATTCAACTTTTTTAGTGTCATTTTACTACATATATTGAGCACATACACACCATGTACGCTTCTATGGATATCGCTTATGTACGTCCATGTGATCATTGATATAATGGTTATGTTTTTTGCATAAAGCCTTTTACGTTTTGATAAAGAGAGTCGTGGTGATGTTTCCTTAATTGGGAGACACCCAGATGTCGGGGTCTCTTTGGTGATGCAGGTGGAAGACTTACCCAACCTTGCCATAGGAGATGTATGATAGTTGTTCATAGGTTCTCGATAAGCCTAGTTGGCTTCTATTGGGTAACTAATTATATGAAGTGGAGTCAGTGATTCACTATGCACGTAAACATGTCAGTACTTGCAGTTTTATGGTATTTTGACACTGTTCATATGCTCATTTTGTAGAGGATACTCTGGCAAAAATTTTCCAGACTTTTTTTGGTTTTGTCAACTATACAGTGGTTGATTTACTCTTTGATACACTTATTTGTTAGTGTTCAAACTCTTCTAGCTCCATTATCATTCTATTCAATTCTCTACCATCATGGCATCAAAGGTCACAGGCACATCTAGTGGATCACGGTCTAGTGCCAATGTTCCAAGGAGGAGCTATAACTTGCAGGGCAAAGACCATTTTGAGATCCGAAAATTTGATGGCATAAACTTTGCTCTATGGAATAATCAGATTAAAGATGTGCTGATTCAAAGGAGGCAATGGAAGCCAGTAAATGGGATTTCAAAGAAACTTGCTGACATGGATGAAGATGATTGGGATGAGTTAGATGAAATGGCCAAATCTACCATTTGATTGCACCTGGAAGATAATGTTTACTTTATTGTATTAGATTGTGAAAATGAAAAGGAGCTTTGGAAGAAGTTATGCAATACATATGAAAAAGAGATGGCATCAAATAAAGTATATCTGATGAGAAAATTATATGACCTTTGCATGAAGGACACAGATAATGTTGCTGCTCATTTAAATGAGTTTGATGCTATATTCTCCCAATTACAAGCTCAAAAAATGGATATGGGTAATGAAATGAAAGCAGTATTGTTGTTATACACCTTGCCATCATCATGGGATATGTTTTGCACAACTATTAGCAATACTGTACCTGGTGGTAAACTCGTCTTTGATGACATATGTGGAGCACTCTCGAGTGAGGATATTTGTAGAAAATCTATGGTTGGCACTCAGATTGGAGGTGTATATAATGTTCACGATTCTTACCAAGGAAACAATAAGCAAATGTGCCAAGAGCAAGAACAATGAAAAGAATGATCAACGGAATAAGAGTAGAAGTAAATCAAGGAAGAGGGATATCAAATGCCATTATTTTCATAAGAAAGGACACATGAAGAAAGACTGTTATGCATTGAAGAATGCTAAAGGACAGAATGTTGATGGGCATGTTAAACAGTTAACTGCACCATCTACTTTCATTGTGAAGATTGAAGAAATTAATGCTATTTTTGATGATGTTGATGTGTTGACACTTGATAGTACTGTGCCAATTGAGGATCTTATGGATGATTCTCTTTCCCACATGCGGCTGCTAAATTCTGGTGCTTCTTTCCATGTGACACCACACAGAAAATGGTTCTCTAATTATGCAGCAAAGTTTCCATGTACCTCAGTTATCATGCAGTTTGATGTCAGTTGGTCAACTTGATGAACTTGGTTACAAGGTGGTCTTCTATGATCAGTCCTTTCGTATATCAAAGGGTAATATGGTTATTGCAAAAGGAAGCAAAGTTGGCTCACTTTATCCTTTATTTCTATCATAGAAAGAACACTTGTTAGCTATTACTGAACAACCTATGGCTTGTATTTGTCATGGTCGTTTGGCCATATATCTCGTAGCAGAATAGAAAATCTTTCTCATTCTGGCTACTCATCTGTGTTATCTTTCTCTGATTTTTCATTTTGTGAGCATTTTCAATATGGAAAGCAAACCAGAAATGTCCATAGAACACACATTAACTCTTCAACTCAGCCTTTACATCTTGTTCATACAGATGTGTGTGATCCTATGCCCACTAGGTCCTTAGGTGGTTCTCTTTACTTTGTCACTTTCATAGATGATGCTACTAGAAAAGTTTGGGTATATCCGATCAAATCGAAGGATAAGGTATTCCCTACTTTCAAAAAATGGCTTGCTTTAGTTGAGACTGAAAAAGGAACTAAGCTTAAGGCCTTACGATTAGATAATGGGGGTGAGTATTCCTCACATGAATTCAACTTTTTTTGTCAGTCTAGATGGATTTGTAGAGAGTTTGCAGCTCCTTATACACCAATACAAAATGGTGTAGTGGTGTACAACTTCATAATGGTGTAGCTCAAAGGATGAACATAACTATTCAAGATAGAGTAGTTTCTATGTTGCATCATGAAAACCTCTCATAAGGCTTTTAGGTAGAAGCAGTATTGACTATAGTTCATGTGATTAACCTGTCAGCTAGTACTGCTAAAGGTCTAAAAGTGGCACAAGAGGTATGGACAAGGAAGCCACCATATTATGATCATCTTCAAGTTTTTGGATGTGAAGGATATGTTCATATACCCAAGAATCTTAGACGAAAGTTGGACCATAAGTCAAAGAAATGCAATTTTCTTGGATATGGTCGAGAAGGACAATTTGGATATCGCTTATGGGATCCTGAAACACGGTCAATGGTTGGAAGTAGTGATGTCATTTTCAATGAGTCAAAGATGCATAAACAACCCATTAAGAAGGTTGAAGTGAGAAGAGTGGTGTTTGAGGATACTAGTCCTCCAGTTAGTATACATAAAAATGTTGCACATAGCGTTGTTCAAGAGAACGTTCATCAGATCAGTCTGCACATGTTCCTGTTCAGCAACCATTGAGATGCTCTGCACATGTCTCACATCCACCTGATAGATATGTTTCAGGTTTAGTTTTTGTTATGCTAACAGATGTCAGTGAGCCTTCTTGCTACAAAGAGGCTATGCAGACAGTGGATCATGTCAAGTGGGAGTGTGCCATGAAGAGTGAGTTGGATTCTATTCACAAGAATGGTACTTGGTATGACCAAAATTCCCTATCAGTCTGTTGTTGGTAGTCTCATGTATGCTATGGTTGCTACGAGACCAGAGATTGCATTCAATGGGAATTGTGAGCAGATATATGTCTAATCCTGACAGGAAACATTGGGAAGTGGTCAAGATGATTTTGAGATATCTGAGTGTCTATGCTTAGGTAGAGGGAAAGCATCCATTATTTTACACAGATTCTGACTATGCTCGTTGTCTAGACAATAGTAAGTCTACATCAGGGTACATCTTTCATTTTTTTGGAGGTGCTATCTCTTAGAGATCTTGTCTTCAAGAATGGATAGTTGTTTCTACCACAGAAGCAGAGTATGTTGCAGCAAGTGAGGCATGTAAGGAAGCATTGTGGCTTTCTCATCTTGCTTGTGATATGGGTTTACCTCAGCATGTACCTTGTTTGCTCAATGATAGTCAAGAGTACCATTGGTTTGGCCAAGAATCTGGTCTATCATGCAAAGACCAAGCACATTGAGGTGAGGTATCACTTCATTAGAGATTGCTTAGCCATTGAGCACATTATTCTTGAGAAGGTTCACACTCGAGATAATGCTGCAAATGCTTTGACTAAAGCTCCACCACAAGATAGCTTTCGACACTCTTGTCACTTGATGGGGGTTACTTGATTCATGATCTTACACAGTCACTTATATACTATGTAACATGCCCATCAGGTGGGAGGTATAGTTTGTATACTTACACTCAAGTATTGTTTATCACTCTTTATTTTTCTCCCATAGTTACTTTGGCCATATTGGCCTTTAGTGGGAAATTGTTACCGTTAGTGTCCATGTGAAAGGCCAAATGGCCACCGGAAACTTCTTTGTATATGTTCTTTAATAAAACATATAGTGGTCTGGTCAGCCACAGACTATAAGTTCAACCGCATTTCACTACAAGGAATACGGGCACATAGCGACAGTTAAGGTGACATAATTTCATCGCTATAAAATTGCAAAAAGCATCACAAGAAGCATTGAGCGTGGACAATCGATTAAATGACGAACAAAACGATGTTTTTTAGATGTGTGGCACAACAGGATGTGTGACGCTCGAAGTCAGGGTCGCTTAAGCGACAGTTTAAAAAAGCGTCACATAAGCGATGCTTTTTGGCATTGCATAAGCGATGGTAAATAACGTCACTTATGCGATGCCATTTGCAGTGCTTTTTATGACACCTTACCATCGCTTACGCGACGGCTTGTTGATGAAAAAAATTAAAATGTTGGAGGCTCTTCGATCGGCATGTTCACGCATCTGATCGAAGAGCTCTCCAACGTTCGCAATTGCGTTGCGCTTATTAGTTGAAACAAGTATATGCAAAATTGTTGTTTTGTCTAATCTCTATCTTATTGTCTCTCTCTATCTTTGTTTCTCTCTTTTTATCTCTTTCTCTCTTTGAATTCTCTCTCTCTCTCTCTCTCTTTTTATTGCAGGTTATTCAAGAAGCTAACCAAGCAAAAAGTATGGCTAACTATTGTAAGTACAATTTCCATTCTTTGTATATCATTTGAATTGTGTTATTTTCATTAGTTAGCATACTCACACTTATTGATATGCACATATACACTTATACATGATGAAGATGCACGTTCACACATATACACATATACACATATACACATATACACATGCACATACACATACATATATACACACATATACATGTGCACATACACTTACACATACACATGCATATGCACAAACATTTCTACAACCACATCAAAGCCTTACATGCATGCATTATTGCATATATACATACACATACACACATTAACATATACTTAAATACATGTATATGCACATCACATGCATGCACATGGATGCAAATGGAAATGCATCCACATGCACATGCATGTTTCATACATATACACATGCATATACATACACTTGTATATGTTTATACACATACACATACATATGCACATATGTATATATATACACACATACACACACATGCACATACATACATATACACATATACATGCAAATACACACATATACACATACACTTACACATATACATGCACATACATATACACACACATACACATGCACATGCACATACACATATACACACATATACACTTACACATGCACATGCACATACATACATATACACACACATACACATGCACATGCACATACACATACATACACATACACTTACACATGCACATGCACATACATGCACATACATGCATATACACATATACATATGTACATAAATTCATATACACACATATTACACACATATACATGCACATACGTACACACACATATTACACACATACTTGCACATACGTACACACATATATTACACACATACTTGCACATACGTACACACATATGAATGAATTATATAATTAAAGTACTAAAACACATGCTTAATATACAATAATAAGAATCAATAGAACAAAACTTTGCATTACTTAATACCATATACACAATTCAAAACATAACTAAATGAACAATATATATATATATATATATATATATATATATATATATATATATATATATATATATATATATATATATATATATATATATATATATAAATATATATATATATATATATATATATATATATATATATATATATATATATGTATATATCAATGTAAATACATATCCAATGTCATAATCAAGAATCCTAATCATCATCATCATCATCATCATGAGCATCATGATCATCCTCATCCTCATCCTCATCATCATGATCACCCTGTGACGATTGAGATCATCCCCCCTGTGTTTGTCTCTCCACTTCATCCATATCTGCCTCTTCATAATACTCTTGTATTACATATAACAAACATAAATAAGTAAAACAATTAAAACATCCATAAAAATAAAATAATTATATAAAATTTAATAATACTCACAAAGGCATCCGGATGATCTCGCATATACTCACTCAAATGCTGATATCCAAAATGTGTAGCATACTCGATCTCATGTTTTGTAGGATATTGGACATAATCCTTTTGTTGCATTGAAACAAATAAAAAAGATTAGTTTCTTGCATTTTAACTACAATAAAAAATATACTCACAATAACACATATACCTACAAATGTAGCTACAAAACCATGATGGCCCATTTG
The DNA here is from genome assembly GCA_020310875.1 of Ceratopteris richardii. NCBI lineage: Eukaryota > Viridiplantae > Streptophyta > Polypodiopsida > Polypodiales > Pteridaceae > Ceratopteris > Ceratopteris richardii. Next base: position 177,713,166 of record CM035412.1, read on the forward strand.
GCCTAGGTGCAATGTGTGGCCCGACTCAACTCTCTTCTTTGCAGCAGCCTGTTTATTTAAAGAAAGATTCCAAAGGCAGAGTATGTGTGGCCAAAGGACTATGAATATTTATGTCCTTTGGCCAGGACAACTTCTGACTATCAACCAGCTGCACAAACTCAAACAATGCTGCCAAATATGCTGGCAGCCTACTATTCGATTGCGTTTTACATCTATACCCCACAAATATCTCACTATGCAGGTGATCATGCAACCAATGAGCCCAACTAACCTTTCCACTTGCCTCTGCATAAGCCAAAGGTGCAAAATTTTCTTTGGACATATAATCATATTTGATGATGAAACACAACCTTTCCAAATACCATTTTAATTGCTCTCGTCGGACATAACCTGCATTCTTCATCATGTTATATTGCCGTCCCCCTTCCCTGGGTCCAAAATCTTTCTTCAAGGCCTCCTTCGAGGACTTCGGAATGACAATGTCATTATAAATAGGCAACTTAAATATTTCCGCAACTAATTTCGGTGAAAATTTTACCTGAAGTGCCAGCTGACCTTTCGTTTTCCTGATGATTTCCAACTAACTCTTTGCATAATAATTACATCTCCATCTCGCCCATGGCAAAGTAGCAAATTGAAATAAGCCAATCCTTTGGAGCCAATTTTCATTCTTGGTGGACTGTGTATCAACTTCCACCTTAAAATCCGTAAATGGTGCCATAAGAGTTTGCACAAACTTAGTAGTCGCTGATGGCTTTGATATCTCCTCTTCGTCATCCTGTAACAGACTATTACTTTCCTCAGTTGTGGTTTCTTCCTTGCACACAACCGCTTCTCTCTTTCGCATACATCCCCGCATGACTTCTGGTTGAGTCATCAACCCAGTAGTCACAGGAATGGACATTATCTTGGGGGCCATAAAGTAGAACTGAAAAAAACAGCTCCACGAGTGCGAATTTTCGCACTGCCACTGACAGCAATGGTGGACGTACTCACTCACGTACCACTTCATGCGACACAATAATATTCTAGTATGGATCACCTGGAAAATCATCAACAGCCTGTCTCCCCGCATTTCCATAATCCGTTTAAAAGATCTTTGACACGTGCCTGAATAATCATGGAACTTAAAACTAATGCACACTTCGAGAATACCAAACTGATATTTAAATTTCTCAACACTACTTTTTATAGTGCAAAAACTTCCGACCACAAAATTCTGACTAACCATACTTTGCAAGATAGTAGCTAGTGGAGAACTATCTTTCTGTTCATCTTCCTCCTGATAGATCTGTTGCTTATACCTCTGCCCACTTGTACTCTTTGTTATACTTGTCGTCGGAACTTTATTACTTGCTAACTGGGAATACCACTTTATATCTGCACTCCGATCCAGTAACATCTCCTTGCCAATCTTTGGCCTTGAAATAACCCTCAGCAAACTGTTGTACTGCCACTTTGGGCATGAAACCAATTGTAATCGTAAGAAATTACTTAATGTAGTTTTGGACCAACACGAACCCAGAAAACAGTTCACCACAGATAAAAATGTAGAGAAATAAACTCTTTCACTCGATGATCACAAACATTGATAACTTGATTTTTAGGATCATGAACAACTTGCACTACATTAGAAGATAACCACTCCAAATGTGGCGGCTTCCCTTGAAATAATTTGAGCCTAAATCCATTGATTGGCTTAACCATCCATGTGCCAAACACATCTGCCACCCGAAAAGTTCCTTGACCTAAATCCTGCACAATCTGATATGGGCCTTTATACCTCAATGTAAGCTTTCTTGGATGAGGTCCAAGCTTAGAATTATAAACCATCACCCAGTCGCCTACTTTAAATATCTTAAACTTCACATTATGATTCACCCAAGCTTGTTGCCGCCTTTGAATGATCTCAGTAATATATGAACTTATCAAACGATCCTCCTCCATCTGTAGAAGATATTTGCTCCTGTGTTTAACCGATAGCTCAGGAGACATCTTTTCTGCCATGATGCGTAAACTTGGAACTACAAATTCCATGGATACTACTGCCTCCAACCCATATACCAACCGAAAAGGTGTCATTCCTGTTGTCACTTTAAATGCTGTTCTGAATGACCACAAAGCTGAGTTGAGAAACAAATCCCAATTTTTTTGATTATATGCACTAGCTTTTTAAGAATACGCATTAAAGTTTTATTTATACTTTCTGCTTGACCATTTGCTTGTGGATGATATGCTGTAGTCTTTTTATGCATGATTAAATGAATTCTTGTTAACTCTGAAATCACTTCATTAAGGAAAAGAGTACCTCTGTCACTCACCAACTCAATCGGACACCCAAATAATATTATAAATAAAGAAATTTTGCCACACTTGCTGCCTTATTGTCCTTCAACGCCACTGCTTCGATCCATTTCGTACAATAATCTGTTACTACAAGTATATATCTACTTCCCCGCTGAGTCGTAGGTTTAATGGGCCCCACAAAATCCATACCCCATTTTTGAAAAAGATCCAGTGGTAAAACTAGATGATCAGATATCCGATCGGAATTATGAGGCTGACCCAACTTTTGGCAAATCACATATCTTTTGGCATGCTCATGCGCATCCTTTAAAAGAGTCGGCCACCACAACCCTGCTTGTAACACCTTCCCTATAATATCCCCTGACAAATGACCTCCTGCTAGACCTGAATGTGCTTCTTGCAAAACAGTTGGTTGCTCACATTCTGGTACACATCTCCTGATGACCTGATCCACACCTTTTTTGTATAATGCCCCAGCTATAACCAAATATGGCCTGCTCTTAAGTGCAAACTTCCCCCTCTGATCAGGTGTAAATTACTGTGGTAATGAACCCTCGGTTAAGAAAGCTAATAATTGATCATACCAAGAATCTACCTCCACCACTTGCACATTAAACAACTCAACATCGGGAAATGCATCAATTACACCTGTGGGTGCTTCTCCTGAATCCAATCTACTAAAGTAATTTGCCATTGCATGCTCTTTTTTGGGAGTATGGATAATCACAAGATCAAATTCCTGTAAAAGAAGCATCCACCTGGCTAATCGTCCTGTTAATAAGGGCTTCTTGATTAAATAGACCAAGGCCTGATGATCCACATGAAAAACCACCTTATTGCCCAACAAATAATGTCGAAACTTGTTAAGAGCATATACCATTGCCAAAGCTTCCCTCTCCGTCACCGGGTAATTTCTTTCAGCCGCACACAATACCCTACTAGCATAATAAACAGGTCTATACCATCCTTTATCTTTCTGCTGCATCAAAACTGCTCCTACAGCCACATCCGATGCATCAACAAATATGTGAAACGGCAATGACCACTCAGGTGGTTGCAAAATTGGTGCTACCGACACCATCTTTATTAACAATTGAAACGCTGTCTCTTGAGCATTTGCCCACACAAATGGAACATCCTTTTTGGTCAAATGCGTTAGCGGTAGAGAAATATTCGCTAAATACCTTAAGTATCTGGAATGCCACTTAATCTGACCCACGAACCGCATTACTTCTTTCACATTAGTCGGTGCTTTAACTGTGCTAATAGCTTCAATCTTCTTAATATCAATAGCCATCCCTTCTTGTGATATAACATGGCCCAATAGAATACCACTTCGGACCGCAATCAGGCTTTTAAATGGATTCAACACCATCCTAAACTGCTGACATCTGTCAAAACATGACTTCAGGTGTAGCAAATGCTGAATCATCTTACCAAAGGCCAAAAAAGCATCTACAAACACTTGCATAAAATCCTGTAGATAAGGCTCAAACACTTTATGGGCTACATAATTGAACGATGGCGGTCCATTCTTCAAGCCAAAACTCATGACTGTAAACACATAAGCACCAAATTCCGTGATGAATGCTATTTTATGCTGATCCTCCTCAGCAACACTGATCTGATTATACCCTGAAAATCCATCCAAGAAACTATACATTTCATGCCCTGCTACAACGTCCAACACTGCATCACAAAATGGCATCGGAAACGGGTCTGTAACCGTTGCCGCATTTAACGTTCTATAATTGACACATATTCTAAGCTTCCCATTCTTTTTCAGGACCACTATAATAGGAGATAGCCAAGTCACCTGATTCACAGGTTTGATAAATCCGACCGCCAGTAATTTGTCAATTTCTTCCTTTACCTATTTAGCAAAATTAGGATTCATTCGATATCTTTGTTGTGCTACGGGGACTGCATCTATCCTCAAATTAATCCGATGTTGATGCAAAGCAAGGTCTATGCCTTTCACTTGAGTGTAATCCCAAGCAAACACATCTACATACTCTTTTAGTAAGCAAATGAGATCCTCCTTAAATTTTCCTTCCAATGTTTTACCAATCCGCACCATTTTGGGTTCCTCTTCTGTTCCTAAATTAACCTCTTGAAGCTCCTCCTCCTTCACCCGCATAGCCCTTACATACTTCTGATCGTATATCCATTCCGCCAGAGTTATTACCTCTTTCTCTTGTTGTTCCACCCGCTGCTGTACCGGAATTTCCATAATTTGCTCGAATATCTTTTGTATGTGTGCACCTGCAACCTGTTCACCTGGAACTGTCCCTTCAATTTTCTGCACAACCAAATTATCCTTACTTAATACTCTTGCGACATCAACCTCCAGTACCGGTACCACTGTTGGATTTTCTTGCAAAAACTTTTCCTCTTCATCATCTTCAATCTCGTCCGCTAAATTAATTGACTGAGCCATGAGTCGTTTCTCCTGTACCGACATATTTCTTCTTCCCCGCATGGGGATTGTCAATTGCTTTTTTCCCTTTGTAATCATCACCGCATTCAGACCCCAATCCTGCTTAACTTTATCCATCCAAAACCAAGGTCTCCCTAACAACATTTCATACGGGTATGCGGACTTAGACATTCTAATAACAACAAAATTTACCATAAATGTCATTCTTGAAATGATAATCTGTTGCTGCTTCAGAATGCCAACCGGCTGTACTCGAGTTTGATCCACCATTTTTACCCGAAAAGGTGTTGGAGCCAATGCCCCTTTGCCCATTTCTATAAAAATATGCTCAGGTAATATATTTACCCCTGATCCTCCATCAAGCAACACCTCATCAAATCGCCTTTGGTTATACTTTACTTGAATTACTGGTACTACAAAGTCAACATCTATTGGGTCAATAGTGTTGGCCGAAGTTGAAGGTACAGACCTACTGCCTGGCTATACTTGCTGCCCAAGTAACCACTTCAATAACTTTTCTCGAAATGCTGGTACCAAAGATAATAGTTGATCCAAAGAGAACTGTAACGGTGAACTAATGATTGCGTCAAACCAATCTTTTTCCTGATCATGCGTAATCTGACCCCTGTGCCCCTCTATTATTGAAGGTATCCCATCCACACCTTGTTGTTGTTCAGTCTGACTTCCACCCCTTGCCTGTTTATGGTGCTCGTCTTGAACTTGCTTCAAGACCTTGTCTCTGATATGCCTTTGTTCTTGCCAATTAATAGGTCCTTTACTTTTTGCTCTTGTAACTGCCAGCACTTCGACTTCTTTACCTTTCCCACATTGTTTACAATCACACTGCCACTGGTTATCCTTCTTAACATGTACGCTCTCAGATGTACCTTTTGCATCCGTCCCTCTATCGTCTTGATCCGGCCATTCAATAAGCATGGCATTTGCCTGAGCTGCCTGCTGCCCCTTTTGTTGATGTTGTCCCTGTTGATTATGCTGATTATACCTGATAACAGGTATACCTCTTTCTTCCCTATGCTTTACCCACAAAGGACAATTCGGCACTATCCAATGATTGGGAGCTGAACAATATCCACAAGCCATTACCCTTGGTGGTCGACCCTGGTGATTCCCTTGTTGGTTATTCCCCTGCCGATTCCCTTGATCTCTCCATGGAGGTCTTACTTGTTGCTGCCTCTGAAAATTAGCCCGCCCTTGGACAGGAATAGCCTGATTGACCGCCACTTCATTTATATTCCTATTATCTTGCCGAGAACTTTGCCCTCTATGCTTAGGGTTATACCAACACTGATTTGTTGTATGTTCCTCTTTGTCACAAATATCACAAAATTTCTTTTCCTTTGGAGCTACTATGGAATATCCATGTCTTTTTAACTTATCAATCCATGCCTCCTCTTTACTTTGCTTGACCTTATGCTTGCGATGATTTTTCCCCACTATTTCTTCATCGTGGTCATCAGAGTCAGAATCGTTCAAACTCTTGCCAGATTTCAGTTTTGAATCAGATTCAATCTCTGAACCATAATCAAAATGCCTCTTTTTTGCTCGTCCAAACCTTCTTTCCACCCGTGCCGCTGCTAATACTAATACATTAAAGCCATTTGCAATTTCTACACTTGCAACCGCATGTCTAATTGTGCTTCTTAATTCTTTTAGAAAATATCCTGCCAACATCTCATCAGTAGGTCGTTCATTACCTTGCAATCTTTCCATTAAAGTCCTGAACTTCTGAGCATAGTCTTCCACTAACATGGTTTTTTGTATGATGGCTCTCAGCTTCCTTAGTACATCGGAAGGAGTCTTTTCTTTTCTAAATCGTTGCAAAAATGCTATTTTTAAATCATCATATGTAGCAAAATGAGTAATACCATATTGACTGAACCAACTCATAGCTCGTCCTTCCAACGTGGTCGCAAATTGCTGGAGCTTAATGTCATCCCCATAGATAGCTGTGTATCCATTAGCTATCCATTTGATTTCGAATTGAGCCACATGGCAATCAGCATCTTCCTTAGAACATCCTCTGAAATGGGCTGCTTTGACTTTAGGATTGGGAGGTGGTTGAGCCATTGGCTGTGGTTGAGGTGTACGCCGAGTTCTTTGACCGGTCGCCCCTGCAAGTGGGTCAAGCTGGAGTCGTCTTCTTACACCTACAGTTACTTCTGTTACGAATAGCGCTCCAAGTATACCGACCACCAACCTTGCCTTTGCTGCACCTGTTTGCCCCTGATCCTCTTCCGTTTCCAGGTTTTCTTCCTCCTTTGCTTCGTACCACTCGTAAAATTCCGAAGATAACTCCACGTTCGCTGCTCGTGCCTGTGCTCTTGTAAAATATACTTTACCAAATCGTTTCCTTCTTTCCTTCATACATTTCTTGCTTCTTCGGCCATACAGTAGGATCGCCAATTGTGTTGAGGGTTCGAGGTTCAACACAACTAAATTATACATTCAGAACATCACACTTCTCACATTGGTCTTCATCTGCAGAGATTTTACCCCTAAAATAGATTTTTTGTCATTTGTATCTTCACACTTATGTTGAATCAGAAATACCTAATGTCACCAGAAATCTCAATCACGCGATGTACAGAATTCACACAGTACAGTTTCATGCATGTTTATGCAAAAAGCTGTTATCATTCACCCTTCATAGATTTGATAAATACGTTCAAGAAAACTTTCATCAGAGGTTTTTCAATCTACTGAGAGTACAATGTCGCTAGCTGCAAACTTAATAGTTCAGAGTTGCATATCTTGTGAGAGCAAACATCCTCACTACTCCTGTTTTTCACATTTGGTGCTCGTATTTCTACAGACCTGTCCTCATCTCTCTCTTCCCAGCCCACTTTCGATACTCGCGTCCGAGATATAACTTCATTGTCTCCTTATGACTCCCCACGAACTTTGACATAATCGTCTATTAAAATCCGACTCTCCAAAAATAGACATCCAACTAGATAATATCTAAGTTTAACAATCTTTTCATAATTCAAATTAATCATTTATCTTCCAAATTTTCCTACCTTCAATAGTATGGTACTTTTGAGCGTGCACCATCACCTGGTCAACGTGATAATGCTCGGGTATGTATTTTTTCTATAAATTAATGTCATTATTTTATTTAAAAACCATATACAAAATCATATTACTGTTGATATACAGGAATACTTGCTCGATGATGATGATGATAATTTTTCTCATAATGTTAACATACCTCGTACACGTCATAGACTTGCTGTTCATCAATTACAAGTAGAGGTTTCTAGAAATCCTCTACCTCCTGATTTAGAGATTGAAACGGTTGGAGATTATCCATTGCCAACTCGTGATCGTTCTCTAGTACAAACATATGATAGAAGAAGATATGAAGGATGGAATAGAGGACCACTTCCTTTAGATGGAGAGGTTTTCAACTTTTGGGGTAATCCTTGTATGATTGCTCCATCCACTATTACTAATGCTGGTCATGGTCTCTTTATTGTAGATGATTTGCATGTGCCTCCGAACTTTGAAGTCACTCTTATGTCATTTTGTGGTCCTACATATGGATGGGGAGATTGGCATCGACTTGAACGTTATGTTCAAAGCATGAGTACTTATGGAATATGCTTGAATGCAGCATCCCTTACTAGTAGAAGGATTTCACATGCAGAAAATGAAAGATTATATATTGATGGAAGATCTTACATGCATGGAAATATAGCAGGTTTAATGAATTATAGTCGAGGGTTACATAATAGTTCAAGAACTAATTTCACATTTGAGGAGCATGAAAATAGTCATGAATCGCCATACATGAGTAGAAATATATCAAGATACATAGTTTTCAATGTTATTACTACTTACATACTGGTGATGAATTATTAATGAATTATGGATGGCGTAGACCTCCAAGAGCACCTTTTAGCTAGAGAGAGAATGAAAATTTTCAATCCATATTTAATAAATTATATATTTAATTTTATGTTTAAAGTTTACTTTTTATTCAGTTATGGAATACTAATGATTTTTATTCATGTGTGTAGATTCCAACGTATGATGTTGATGATATTCCTCCACACCATTCACAATTGCCAGTAAGACCTCATTTATCAGAAGCTTCTATGAGGAGGCTATGCAAAAGTGATCCTGTGAACTATGCAAGGTTGAAAGATCTATATTCAAAAGAAGATAAAGTATAAGATTTGTGCGACAATGATGAAGATGATGGCATGGCAGATTTTATTGAAGATTGGTATCAAAATGACAGTGAGAGCATTGATATTTCTAAAAATGAGAAATATCTTCGAGAGGAATGTCTAAATCATGTATATGAAGGAAGTCATTTAACATGACTAAGTGCGAGCTTACTTATTCTCAATCTTCAAAATCAGACGGAGTAATGTATCTGTTTCAGCACTATTAAGGTATAATTTTTAATTTTCTATCTATTTTTATATGTACATGCATAAATATATACATATAAATACATGCCTATATAGACATACACATAATTACACATGAATGCATACACACATATAAACATACACACACATATACACACATACACATGTTATGAGAGTAAGGTGAAATTATACATACCTGTATCGGAATGAAGATGTTTTTTCCATCTAGCCTTTAGAATTGTCCACCCAACCTTTAGAATTCTGTTTCTCCTATTCTAGTCGACCTAATACCTGTGCTGCTAACTTTTTTAAGAAATTTGCATACAAATATTAACTATCAGTTAGCTATGAAGGTATTAGGTCGTTACGAAAAGGGGAGGACCAAATCTATCTCGAAGATTTTGAAGGATGGAAAAATAATTTTAAAGGATGGGTGGAAAGAAAGCATCCATTCAATGCGATTTTTTATTCTTACTTTACCTAAGGTAAGAACAAGAACTTGCATTGAATGTAAACTTTCTGTCCACCCATCCTTTAAAACTATTCATGCATCTTTCAAAATCTTCAAGATAAATTTGGTCCTCCTATTTTACAAATGACCTAATATCCATAGCTAACTGATATTTTATATTTGTAAACAAATATGTAAGCCTTAGTTAGAAAGGCAGGTAATAGATTGACTATAAAATGGGAGACATCCAGACGATTCAATGGTCTAGATATCTATATGAAAGTCTACAAACCACAATGAACAAAAATAAAATTAGAAATGAAATCAAATATACATAGCTACACATGCATACATACACATACATAGATACACATATATATAAACATAAACATACATATACACATAAACATACATGTACACATGTTATGAGAGTAAAGTCAAATTATACATACCTATATTGAATGAAGATATTTTGTCCATCTAACCTTTGGAATTTTCCATCGAACCTTTAGAATCTTCGTGACACATCTGCTTCTCCTATTCTAGTCGACCTAATACCTGTGTTGCTAACTCTTTTATGAACTTTGCGTACAAATATTAAGTATGAGTTAGCTATGGAGGTATTAAGTCATTTGAAAAATAGGAGAAGTAAATTTATCTCGAAGAATTCGAAGGATGGAAGAATAATTTTAAAGGATGGACGGACACAAAGTGTTCATTCAGTGCAAGTTTTTGTTTTTACCTTAGCTATGGTAAGAACAAGAACTTGCATTGAATGAACACTTCATGTCCACCCATACTTTAGAATTAATCATCCATTTTCCAAAATCGTAGAGAGAAATTTGCTTGTCTTATTTTCAAACAACCTAATACCTCCACAGTTAGCTGATACTTAATCCTTGTAAACAAATATGTAAGTCTTAGTTAGCAAGGTAGGTAATAGATTGACTATAAAATGGGAGACAACCAAACGATTCAGTGCACTAGATATGAAAGTTTGCAAGCCACAATATACAAAAAAAAAAAAAACGAAATCAAATATACACAGCTACACATGCATACATACATATACATACATACACATTCATACATACATACACATACATACATACATACACATGTATACACACATACACATACATATATGCATACACATATGCATACGTATATATACATACATATACACCTATAAAACACATATACACACATACATACATATACACATATGCATATGTATACACATGCACATGCATATACACATCCACATACACATACACATAAACATACACATATATAAAATTATATGCATATATATGTATATCTATTTAATTATTTTTATTAATATGTCTTTTTTTTATGAACTTATAGGTTATTATCTGAAAAGTTTTTACCAAGTCAGAATATTCTTCCTACCTCACATGATGAAATGAAGAAGATAATCAACAGTCTTGGTATATATTATCAATGTATACATGCATGTCCTAACGATTGTATTTTATATAGAGGTGAATATGTAAGCTCTTTGACATGTCCCAAATGTCAATCTCCTTGATATAAGGCCGAAGAAGGTAAAATCCCAAAAAAGTTATTGAGACATTTTCCATTGGCTCCACGGATTGTACATATGTTTCAAAGCCCCAAATTATCAGAGCTTTTGACATGGGGACATGATCATAAAAGTACTGATGGAATAATCAAAATTCCTCATGATAGTGTTGCTTTTCAGCATATTGATTGTACATGGCCTGAATTTTCACAAAATCCATAGAATCTAAAGTTAAGAGTTGCATTAGATGGGGTTAATCCATTCTCCATGAAATCCAGTAAATGGTCAACATGGCCAGTGGTAGTCATAAACTACAATCTTCCACCATATCTTAGCATTAAAAAGGAACATTTTATGCTTTCTCTTTTAATCCCAGGAAAAAGACAAGTTAAAGATATGAATATATATCTTGCTCCTCTCATTGACGATCTCCAAGAGTTATGGAGAGGTATTAATGTCATTGATGTATCAAAAAGCATCAATGCAAGACGTATTACGGTTCATGGTATTGTGGCTTGGACTATTCACAATTTTCTAGGATATGGTGTTTGTTCAAGTATTGATGTAATTTTTTTATTCAATATGCATACAAATAAATGTGATTTAATCTAATATATTTTCATCGTTTTTATGATGCAGTAATATCTATTAAGGGTTATAAAGCTTGTCCATATTGTGGTGATTAGTTGAGATCAATCTATAGTAAGAATCTCAACAAAAATATTTATCTTTGACATCGACGATTCTTGCTTGATGATCATCCATTAAGATCTAAAAGAGAAGTGATGCATTTTAATGGAAAGCTTGAAACAACTCAGTGCCCAAAACTTATGACGCCTATGGATTGGTGTAAAAAATGGACAAATGGACCTCTGATAGATCGAGAATTAGAAATCTTCAGTGATGATGAAGATAATGAGTATGTGAAGAGAGGTAAAGGAAAATTGGCACTCATAGAGAACATATCAATATGGTATTCTTTGGAGCATTGGAAAGAGTTAAAAGTATGTCATCTTCTTGATCCTATGCATATATTCAAGAATATTGGTTAATCACTATGGTAGCATCTTCTTGGACTAAAAGATACCATAGCATCAAGGAATGATTTGAAAGATCAAAACTCAAAACCAAAGTTATGGCCAGTTTTTTATAGACATCGGCAGGAAACGACTTATGCACCTGCTCCTTGGGTACTTACAACAAAAGCGATACAGACTATCAACAATAAGATTCAATTGATTCGGACTCCTATAGGATATGGAGCATCTTTCCAAAACATGTTTACTATGGATGATAAGAGCTTATCTAGGTTAAAGACCCATGCCTGGCATAACTTTTTGAAACATATTTTACCTTTGGTTATCGATGGATGTACAACGAAAGGGGTAGGAGATGTGATCTATCGTCTTGGATTGCTTATAAGGTAATTATGATACTTTTACATTTAATATATATGATATTTGATATCTTTTATTCTTGAATTAACTTCTTTATAATTTTTTTTATGATATGTATAGGTGGATTACATCAAAAGAGAATGGCAAAAACTCGATCCCACAAAAAAAACGTGAATGCAAAGAGCTACTATTTTGAGGAGCAAATTTTTCTCATGTACGTATGCATATGTGTGTGTATTCATGTGTATTATATGTATACATGTGTTAGTATGCATATATATATGTGTTTCATGTATATGTATATGTGTCCATGTGTGTGATATATGTATACATGTGTTAGTATGCATACATGTATATATGCATATGCATTTGTGTTAAATATTCATGTATTCATGTAATATATGCAAGTGTTTATAATTGTGTATGCATGTATAAGTATACATGTGTGCATGTAGGCATGTATATGTGATGTGTACATGTATATATGTACATGTGTCTATGTGTAAATATGTACATGTAAATATTTTTGCATGTATGTATATTTATGTGTGCATTTAGGCATGTATGTGTGATGCATAATGTATCTACTCCATTTTATATTTATGTATGTGTATCTACATCATGTGTATATATCTTTATATATATTATGATCCTCGTTGATTTGAGTAGCTATATATAGAGGCATAAGGTTGGGAAGAGAGACATCTCTCTAGTAGGATGTCAGACGAATAGATGCAATGTGTACATATAGTTCAATCATATGGCTAAAGGGCTGAATTAGAGTTTCTAAATTAGGGGTGTTAAAACCCTAATAACAAAATTAGTGTTTTCGAATTAGGACTTTTGAAAAAGGATTTTTGAAATAGAATATTTATAATAGGGTTTTTGAATTAGGATATATATATATATATATATATATATATATATATATATATATATATATATATATATATATATATATATATATATATATATATATATATATATATATATATATATATATGTGTGTGTGTGTGTGTGTGTGTGTGTGTGTGTATGTGTGTGTGTGTATGTATATGTATATATGTATTGTTACAAAATGAGATATATATACTGTAATATATATGTATATATATGCATGTGTGTGTATGTATGTGTATCTATATGTGTGTATGCATGTGTGTGTATGTATGTGTATCTATATGTGTGTATGCATGTGTGTGTATGCATGTGTGTGTATGTATGTGTATCTATATGTGCATATGCATGTGTTGTGTGTGTGTGTGTATGCATGTGTATATGTATATATGCATGTAAATATGATTATGTGATTCTATGTGTGTGTACATAAAATTATGTATGTGTATGTGTATGTGAGTATGTGTATGTGTCTATGTATGTATTCATTATATTTGTGTAACTGCATGCATGTGTATGTGTGTGTAAAAATGTGCATGTATGTGTATCTATGTGTAAATGTGCATGTATGATGTATATGTGTGTGTATGCGTGTATTTGGACCATTAGTCTCACTCTTTTCTCTCTCTCTCTCATATACATACATACATACATACATACATACATACATACATACATACATACATACATACATACATACATACATACATACATACATACATACATACATACATACGTACATACATACATACATACATACATACATACATACATACATACATAAACACACATACTCATATCCACATATATATACATAAAAGCAATGCGTATCGTGTATTATCACGACGATGAGCCATAAGTGTCCGCATCTCTTTTAGACACCACTTATGCGATCATCCTATCCCAAACTTTGTCTCAAGTGAACTAAGTACGTATTTTTTATCCCTCTCATCATGCTCACTACAAAAATTAAAAAAATCATGTAAATAAAACATAAAATATTTATTTCAATTTATATTGTAAAATTTATACTTACTTCCACTATAAATGGACAAGGCGCAGGTAAGAGTCGCATAATGCTCGCATTCTTCTCTTGAACTCCAATCCATTCCCTATGTACACAATGTTCCCCTCTAGCTCTATATCGCACTCTAGCCCTAAGGTGCCTATGCATGTCCTCATAGACACCTGTGCTCTGCTACCATGATCTGGAGGTGGTATAGGTGTTCTAAAAATAGATGGATAAAAATAAATAAAAATATGTGTTATAATATCATTAAAAAAATTTGTGAAAAGAAAACATACCTATGAGCAGATAGTTGTCTTCGTGCATGTGGAGCCGTAGGAGAGCCCTCCTCTGATCACTAGGTAAGCATTTGAATCGTATAATCCAGCTCATCATCAGCCATCTCTAAGTACTCATGCATGATGATCCCTAGAGTATCAGGCGGAACTCTTGCTCTCATAAGACTTTTTATGAGAGTGAGTTTCACCTTTCTCTCTCTACTAGGATCCATAATACCTGTACATATAAAACAAAATGGGTTAGAAATCTATATATATATGTGTGTGTGTGTGTGTATGTACATATGTATGTGTGTATATGTGTATGTAGGTGTATATGTGAGTGTGTGTATGCATGTAAGCATGTATGTATGCATATGCATGTGCATTATGTATGCAAATGTATGCATGTGTGTGTGTATGCATGTAAGTATGTATGTATGCATATGCATATGCATTATGTATGCAAATGTATGCATGCATGTGTATGTGTCTCTATGTGTGTATATGCATATATATATGTGTGTATGTCTCTATGTGTCTATCTATGCATATATGTGTGTGTATGTGTCCATGTGTGTGTGTATGTGAGTGTATGTGTGTGTGTCTATGTGTGTATATACGTGTGTATCTGTATATATGTGTCTATATGCATGTGTATGTATGTGTGTAAATGTGTGTGGATGTGTGTGTATGTGTGTGTAAGTGTGTATGTGTCTATGTGTGTGTCTATGTGTGTATATATGTGTGTATCTATATATATATATATATATATATATATATATATATGTCTATATGCATGTGTATGTGTGTGTGTAAATGTGTGTGGATGTGTGTAAGTCTGTATGTGTCTATGTGTGTATGTGTGTGTTTATATGTGTGTGTGTGTATATGTGTGGGTGTGTATCTGTGTGTGTGTAAGTTTGTATGTGTCTATGTGTGTATGTCTGTGTGTCTATGTGTGTAAGTGTGTGTGTGTGTCTATGTGTGTATGTCAATGTGCATGCATGTGTAAGTGTGTCTGTGTCTGTGTGTGTGTGTCTATGTGTGTGTGTAAATATGTGTGTATATGTGTGTGTATGTGTATATGTGTGTATGTGTCCATGTGTGTGTATGTATCTATGTGTGTGTATGTGTATGCATGTAAGCATGTATCTATGCATATGCATGTGCATTATGTTTGCATATGTGTGTATATGTCTGTGTATGCATGTAAGTATGTATGAATGCATACGCATATGCATTATGTATGCATGTATGTGTATGTGTGTGTATGTCTCTTTACGTGTGTGTGTGTATTCATATATATGTGTTTATGTGTGTGTCTCTCTCTACGTGTGTGTGTGTGTGTGTGTCTATGTGTGTATATGTATGTGTGTGTATGTGTGTGTATGCATGTAAGCATGTATGTATGCATATGCATGTCCATTATGTATGCATATCTATGCATGTTTTCGCATAAAGCCTTTGATGTTGATAGAGAGGGTCATGGTGAGATTTTCTTAACTAGGAGACACCCCGATATCTGGGTCTATTTGGTGATGACGGTGGAAGGCTTACCCAGCCTTTCCATAGGAGACGTATGCTAGTTGTTCATAGGTGCTCGATAAGCCTAGTTGGATTCTTTTAGTTAAGTGGTTATATGCAGTGGAGTCAGTGATTCATTATGCAGGTTTACATGTCAGTACTTGTAGTTTAATGAGCTTTTTGACACTCGTCATATGTTCATTTTGCATAGGAGATTGTTGCAAAAATTTTCTATACAATGGTTGATTTTACTCCTTGAAATACTTATTGGTGTGAGCATATACATTCTCACATAATCCTTTTGGTTGGCCATTGATGTTCATTAATCCTTTTTTTTGGGCGGACTCTGTCAAAGTTTTCTCGAAATCTGACACTTGGTCATCCTCTTTTTAGCCTTAATGATGTTTGGACTATTATAGCTCCATTTTCATTCTAGTTAGTTCTCTATCATCATGGCATTAGAAATCTCAAGCAGATCTAGTGGATCTGGTCTAGTGCTAGTGTTCCTAGGAGGAGCTATAACTTGCAAGGCAAAAACCATTTTGAGATCTGAAAATTTGATGGCACAAACTTTGTTGTATGGAAGAATCAGATTAAAGATATGTTGATTCAAAGGAGATAATGCAACTGAGTAAATGGAATCTCAAGCTGGAAGCCTATTGATATGGACAATGATGATTGGGATGAATTAGATGAAATGGCTAGGTCTACCATTGGATTGCACTTGGCAGATAATGTTTACTTTACATTATTGGACTTTGAAAGTGCAGAGGAGCTTTGGAAGAAGTTATGCAATACATATGAAAAAGAAACGACATCAAATAAAGTGTATCTAATAAGAAAGTTATGTGACCTTTGCATGAAGGACACAGATGGTGTTGTTGCTCATCTAAATGAGTTTGATGCTATATTGTCTTAGTTACAGGCTGGGGAAATGGATATGGATGATGAAATGAAAGCAATCTTATTGCTATGCACCTTGCCATCATGATGTGATACATTTTGTGTAGCTATTGGCAACAATGCACTTGGTGATAAATTGGTCTATGATGACATATGTTGATCACGCTTGAGTGATTAGATTTGTAGAAAATCTATGGTTGGCACTTAGAGTGGAGATGCATATAATGTTTGTGATTCTTACCAAGGAAAGAATCAACAATGTGGTAGGAACAAGAATAAGAAAAAGAATGGTCAATGAAATAAGACTAGAAGTAAATCAAGGAAGAGGGATATCGGATATCATTATTATCATAAGAAAGGTCACATGAAGAAAGAATTCTACGTTAAAGAATGCTATAGGTAAAGGATAGAATGTTGATGGGCATGTTAAACAACTACAAGCACCATCTGCTTTGATCATGAAGATTGAAGAAATTAATGCTATTTTTTATGATAATGATGTATTGATACTTGACAGTACATAAGCTCTTATGGTTGATTCTCTTTCTTGCACATGGTTGCTACATTCTGGTGCTTCTTTCCATGTGACACCACATAGAGAATGGTTCTCTACTTATGAGGCAAAGTCTCCTGGTACTATGAGACTTGGTGACTCTTACCAGGGTGATGTTGTCGAGATTCAGGATGTTGTTATATAGTTCAGTGATGGTTCAAAAGTTACGATGCATAACGTATGCCATGTATCTCAATTATCATGCAGTTTGATGTTAGTTGGTCAACGTGATGACCTTGGTTACAAGGTAGTTTTTTGTGCTTAGTCCTTTCACATATCAAAGGGCGATATGGTTATTGCAAAAGGAAACAAAGTTGGATCACTTTATCCTTTATTTGCATCATAGAAAGAACACTTGTTAGCTCTTACTCAACAAACTATGGCTTGTATTTGGCATGGCGGTTTGGCCCATATATCTCATAGTGGAATGGAAAATCTTTCTCGTTCTAGCTACTTACCTGTGTTATATTTCTCTGATTTTTTATTTTGTGAGCATAGTCAATATGGAAAGCAAACTAGGAATGTGCATAAGAGGCACATTGACTCTTCAATTCAGCATTTAGATCTCATTCATATAGATGCCTATGGTCATATGCCCACAAGGTCATTAGGCAGTTCTCTTTACTTAGTCACTTTCATAGATGATGCTACTAGAAAAGTCTGGCTATATCCTATCAAATCGAAGGATTAGGTATTCCCTACTTTCAAAAAATGGGTTGCTTTAGTTGAGATGAGCTAAAGGCCTTACATTCAAACAATGAGGGTGAGTATCTCACATGAATTCAACCTTTTTTGTTAGTTTAAAGCAATTTGTAGAGATTTTACAGCTCCTTATACCTCACAACAGAATGGTGTAGCTAAAAGGATGAATATAACTATTTAGGAAAGAGTAATTTCTATGTTGCATCATGTAAACATTTCAGAAGGGTTTTGGGCAGAAGCAGTATTGATTGCAACTCATGTGATTAACCTTTTACCTAGTACTGCCAAAGATATTAAAGTGGCACAAGAGTTATGGCTAGGGAAGCCACTGTATTATGATCATCTTCGAGTTTTTGGGTGTGAAGCATATTATCATATACTCAAGAATCTTAAAAGAAGATGGGCCATAAGTCAAAAAAATGCATTTTTCTTGGATATGGTTGAGAAGGCCAATTTGGATATCGCTTATGGGATCTTGAAACATGGTTAGTGATTAAAATAAGTGATGTCATTTTCAATGAGTCTCCGATGCATAAAACAACCAATTAAGGAGGTTGAAGTGAGAAAAATGGTATTTTTCAATAATTCTAAGATGCATAAACAATCAATTGAGGTTGAAGTGAGAACATTGGTATTTGAGGATACTAGGCCTCCAGTAAGCATGCATAAAAATGCTACACATAGGGATGTTCATGAGAAGATGCAATCATATCAATCTACAAATGTTCCTATTCAACAACCATTGAAGCGTTCTATACGTGTCTCACATCCACATGATAGATATGTTCCAGGTTTAGATTTTGTTATGCTAACGAATGCTAGTGAGCCTTTTTGCTATAAAGAGTCTATGCAGACACATGACTATGGAAAGTGGGAGAGTGCCATGAGAAGTGAATTGGATTGTATTATGCATATACTTGTCTCAAAGCAAGTACATATCCTAAGTACCTCACAAGTTCAATATGCAAGGTGGCAAGGCATTGAGTACACTTTTATCCACATATGTGAAATTGAGCAAGGATGATTGCCCCAAATCAAATGAGGAAAAGGAATTCATGAACAAAATTCCTTTTGAGTCTACTGTTGGTAGTCTCATATATGTTATGGTTGCTATGAGAACAAGCATTGCATTTGTAATGAAAGTTGTGAGCAGATATATATCTAGTCCTAACAAGAAGCATTGGGAAGTGGTCAAGATGATTTTGTGATATATGAGTGGCACTAAGAACAAGTATCTATGCTTGGGTAGAGCAAAGGCATCCATTATTGGTTACATAGATTTTAATTATGTTGGTTGTGTAGACAATCGAAAGGCAACTATTATTGGTTACATAGATTTTGATTATGCTGGTTGTGTGGACAATCGAAAGTCTACATAGATTTTGATTATGTTGGTTTTGTAAACAATCGGAAGTCTACATCAAGGTACATTTTTCATTTTGCTAGAGGTATTCTCTCTTAGAGATCTCGTCTTCGTGAATGTATAGTTGTTTCCACTATAGAAGCAGAGTATGTTGCAAGAAGTGAGGCATGTAAGGAAACATTGTGGCTTTCTGTCTTGCTTATCATATGGGTCTACCTCAACATGTACCTCGTTTTCTCAGTGATAGTCAGAGTGCCACTGCTTTGGCTAAGAATCATCTCTATCATGCAAAGACCAAGCACATTGAAGTCAAGTATCATTTCATTAGACTGCTTAACCATATTAGAGAGTGCTTAACCATTGAAGTCAAGTATCATTTCATTAGAGACTGCTTAACCGCTGAGCACATTGTTCTTGAGAAGGTTCATTCTCGAGATAATGTGGCAAATGCTTTGACTAAAGTTCTACCACATGATAGCTTTTGACACTTGTCACTTGATGGGTAACTTGATTCATGATCTTGCATAGTTATTTGTGTACTATGTAATATGCCCATTAGGTGGGCGGCATAGTTTGTATACTTACACTCAAATATTCTTTATCTTTCTTTAATTTTCTACCATAGTCACGTTGGCTATATTGGCTTGTAGTGCAATACTGATATTGTTAGTGTCCATATGAATTTGTGTTCATGCTCTCTGTGTACTGTGTGTTTCTATGTATTTTGTAGCTCATGTGCAAAGCATTGTGTGCAACACCTGGAGCTCCATTTTATACTGCAAGGGTATCATCGTGGAACTCTCGGAAAGGAGAATCCACCATGGCTCATCTTCATTGCAACACCATCTTTAGAGAAATCGTTAAGTTCTCTAGAGATAAGAATCAAGAACTATAAAATCAAAGCATCATTTCAACCTGAGATGATCTTTGTTCAACAAAATGACTATGTCAAAAGAAAGTGGATCCCTGATATGGAGGATGCAATCTTCTAATTCTTTTTGGTAATTCTTCCTAACTCACTTGTATCTTACGTCTCTTTTAATATAATTTAGTCTTATTTCTTCAAACAAGGGTTTGAATGATCAACATCCAAGCTATACTACAAAGTAAATAGACACACTTTAAAAGCATCTTAATAGTCGACATCACAATGTTACAAAATGCAAGTTATAAGTGCTAACACGTGAAAAGATAATGATAATTACAACATCAATGCCAAAAATTATCACCATGAAACGAGGCCCCCCTTTCCATTGTAACATATCATGAAATCCACCATTGCATTGCATTCCTTAAAATCAAATTTTGAAGACCTAGAAAAAATAATAATATTATTTTTATTAAATAAATTAGGTACTTTCAACTCTTTACAAACTGTTTCTAAAACATCCATTGTGGATCATAACTTTCCACCATTGAATTCTGTCCATTAGTGATATTTTAGAGAGTCCTAGGTCCTTGGTCCTTCAAATAATAGAAGCAACTTAAACAAAAGATATCTCCCTGATGCAAGAAATTGAAAATCTTAGGTGCTGATTCTTCAAAAAATACACATTATTATACCATCAATGATGAAAATGAAATTTAGCATGGTTTATACATGCCCATTAGCTCAGTTGTTTGGGCCCTTTGCATCTCAAGTCTGGGGCTGCAGGCTACGGGCAGATACCTATCACCACACCACGTGTCAAAACCAGCTCCTTCAAGGGGCCATTGTGCCTTTGGGATACCCCGTTCAAGCCAGTCATCTCGTCTGGCTTTAGGGTCGTCCCTTCCCAGTGTCTGTGGCCTTCAGGCTGTATATTCTAGTACTTGCTAGGCATCTAACCCCCGTTGTGGGATTCGGGAGATCCTATGGGTCCTATGCCCGTCTTTCATTGTACTT
Organism: Ceratopteris richardii; assembly: GCA_020310875.1. Lineage (NCBI taxonomy): Eukaryota > Viridiplantae > Streptophyta > Polypodiopsida > Polypodiales > Pteridaceae > Ceratopteris > Ceratopteris richardii. The sequence goes on from CM035412.1 coordinate 177,734,824, forward strand.
TAAATTAATCAAGTTCAATCTGGAAGAGTAGATGTCAATGTTCGAACTTCCTTTTAAAAAAATAGTATGGTTTAATGATGAAATCACATCTCTAGATATCATAAGTCAAAGACATAGATACAATTTTATGACACAAGATGACTTCAAAGATGATTGCACCAGACCTCTACACTTCACAAATCCATTGCATAACTCAAAACAAAATGTTTCGGTTGTGGAACATCATTTTCTTCATCATTGGATTGGATTGTATACTATTAAACAAGGTTAGTCTGAGTCAGGATATCCAAAGTCCAAGTCAGCATCTTGTAAACAGATCCAGATGTCATCTCCTTGTATGGAATTCATGCACACCCATGCAATTGTACATGCAGACACCCCCATCCACACGTAGACACACATGTGCATACACACACCCACAGTCACACACACCCACAGTCACACACACACATACATCATGTGCATGCACATTATGGACGTGTGTGTGTGTGGTGTGCACACACACACACACACACACATGTATAGTATTCACTCACTATGTTTGCACACAACTATTTTTGCCTAAGAATACCTTTGCAGGCAAAAGGCACATTTGGACCACATTCAAGAACTAAGTTGAACAACTTGGATGATATCACTGTTTCTGTGCTTCATTTTTTACTCCATTTTGAACTTTGAACAATTTCAAACCAGTATGGAAGGTTTTCTACACCATAATGACATGCATTGGATTGACATGCTCTGCTGCATGTACCAGTAACACTCATATATCTCATAACAAAAACATCTTGATCCATTTTGTACTGACAGATTGGATTGTTTTACATCCAAAATCTTCTCCATGAATTTGCCATCCAGACTTCTTCAGTGCTTTTGTGCCTCCTTGCATTTAGTGACAGAAAGATAAACCGGGATTTATTACAAACATCATACAACAGACTGGCCATACGCAGTTCTCATCATAAGCCTGTGATTTTGTTGTGTATAGGTACTCCTTTGCAATCAAATATTTCGACCTGAATGGGTAGATCCCCCTGAAAATGCAGCTACCAACCTCGCCACCCTGCTACCCATGGATTTAGATCGAGATGGTGCTGGTATCTTGTCATTACTGGTTTCTTCTTGCCCAGACTGCTCTGGTCTTTCTGGTGCCTTTACTTGTAACTGTTGTGCCTTCACATGAGAATGTTGTGATCCAACCTTTTGGAATAGACTCAAACTTGCATTCTTCACAAGTCGTTTAACATTTGATTGCTCCTGTTTGTTAGCATCTCTGGCAGGAACAATGGCAGTAGAACCCACACTCCCTTTCAACGACTCCCCTGAATAACAGAAAGCCAGCAACCATAAATGCATGTACACATCATTTGTGAGCTGTGAATGATCCTGAATTCCATAATATTAGAGATTTTATTGAAGTCGTGTGATGAGGTTGTGTGACAGAGAAGCAAACTAGAATGAAGTAATTGACATGCCACGCCCTTCCCATAATATTGAAAAGCAATGGACTCGAGAGTAACAAACATGCAACTCCTTTCCAAAATAAGCAAAGGATAACAAAAGTTTCCAACATTATGAAAACGATTACAGAACAAACGTAAATATGCACTGGGGGGTGTTGTTGTGGGCCCGGGGGGGTTGGGGGGGGGGGGTTGGCAAAGATGGGGGGAAGCATTGAAGTCATTCAAAAGAAAATAACTGTAAAAAGTAATTGAAAAAGACAACGACAAATAAAAAGTCAAGGAGAAAGGGGGGGGGGGGGGGGGGGGGGGTGGGGGTTGGCAAAGATGGGGGGAAGCGTTGAAATCATTCAAAAGAAAATAGCTGTAAAAAGTAATTGAAAAAGACAACGACAGATAAAAAGTCAAGGAGAAAATACTGGGCTTTCTAAGTAATGCAAGTTTAGGTTTACAAAATAAATTATAGACCAAAGTATATAATATTTACCATTCTAATTAATAGAGCGCTCTAAACACAAGAACAGGCTACAATCTTTGAGAACAAAAAGTGAAACATCTTTTCAACTGAACAAATGGCAGAAAAAAATAGAAAGTCCTGGTGCCTGAAACCTTATATCCAGATTTTCAAATATCTCAGAAGACCTTGATTTGTTTCCATAGGTAGCTTAGAGGCATGTAAAGAGAAAAGAAAAAAAAAGGGGGGGGGGGGGGGGGGGGGGGTTGGGTGTGTGCGCACGCACACGTGCATGCATGCATGCACATGTGTGTGTGTGTGTGTGTGTGTGTGTGTGTGTGTGTGTGTGTGTGTGTGTGTGTGCGCGCGCGCGCATTCATGGTCATGTGTGTGTATGTGCATGTGTGTGCACGTGTGCATGCATACATGTGTGTATGTGTGCATGTGTGTGCGCATGCATGCTTGCCCATGTGTGCATGTGCATGTTCAGACTTATCTGCACACATGTCTGGGTACTTTATACATAATACATGAGAGGAAGAAAAAAGGAGAAAGAGATAACTCGAAAGGGTGAAAGCACTTATAACTTTGACAAGGTAACACAGGCCATGCAATTGCAAGGTCAATCACGATTCATGAATGGCCATTTCACCAGCTGGCATCCACCACAGGCCATACAACTCCAAGATATCCATTGTGCATGTAGCCTCCCTTCTTAGTTATCTAAAAAATCAAATAAATACGATGCAACGCTATGCTACCTGGAACCACTTTGTGGGGTCCTAACAATGACCTATTTCCAGAGTTCCGGCCTGGCAAAGTACACTGTGGATCATGATCTTCTTTCAGATTTGTTTTCTTTTGCATCTCCAGAGATTTACATTGCTCCCTGAAAGAAGAAAAGAAAAATAAATCAGGAGAAAAAAAGGGGAATTCAAGAACAGGACTGCTTAATGAACCATCTGTTCAGAAATAACAAAAACGGAAGTTAAAAAGAATTAAAATATGCCTTGGCAGGGAGGTGGCTCTCTGCTCCACAGGCACTTCTTTGGAAGGATCCTTCGCTTGCCTTTGGGCATGATCGAATTGTCTTCTCAACTGCTCAACAGCACTATCACCATGGTAAACCAGATATTAGTTCTACCTTTTCATTCTCTTAATTTGAAGTCCATGTATTGCCCTGGCTCCAGCCTCCATCTGAGTGTTGAGGGGAGAGAGAGAGAGAGAGAGAGAGAGAGAGAGAGAGAGAGAGTGCACGTGCACGCACATGTGTGTGTGTGTATGCGAGCATGTGTGTGTGTGTGTGTGTGTGTGTGTGTGTGTGTGTGTGTGTGTGTGTGTGTGTGTGTGTGTGTGTGTATGTGTGTGTGTGTGTGTGTACGCACGAGCATGTGTGTGTGTGTATGTGTGTGTGTGTGTGTGTGTGTTTGTGTGTGTGTGTGTGCACGCACACATGCACACACGTACATGTGTGCACATGTGCTCACACATATATGCATGTGGATTCACATGCACATGTGTGCACGTGTGAATGCACATGTATATGTGCGTAAGTGTGTGTGTGTGTGTGTGTGTGTGTGTGTGTGTGTGTGTGTGTGTGTGTGTGTGTGAGAGAGAGAGAGAGAGAGAGAGAGAGAGAGAGAGAGAGAGAGAGAGAGAGAGAGAGAGAGAGAGAGAGAGAGAGAGAGAGAGAGAGAGATGCATAGGCATGTGCATGCACGTGCACAGAACTGAACATCATCATAACTAACAACTCTGCTAGTGGATCTTTGACATGAACAAAAATGCTCTACTGATGACCCATCATGATCATAAGCTCTACCAGTCCTCATCCTATCAATAGCAATCCTTAACATTTATACAGTGAAGAAAGCAGATGCATGTTGATATGGTTCTCCGAGCTAGCTGCCCAGGAGTTTCAAATAGGGATGCTGCATGTCAGCCCCATATCTCTCAAGAAATAACAGCTAGAGTGGGAAAGGACTCATCAAAAAGCCACCATGGATCGGGTAGTGCCAACTCAAAATAAGTTCATATACCTCTCGCTCCAAGCAAGCAGCAAAGGCTCTCTTCTTCTGACATGCTAAAAACCGAAATGCATGTGATCCTAGTTAAGCTCTCAACTCTGTGTACTCTTTATCATAGTCCTAGAGGTGGAGTCTTTGGTCAGACTCTAGTCAAACTACGTGTGAATATACCTCACTCGCTTTAGCATGTGGAGTCCCTATCAAAATATGGGTTGTTATATTCAAGAGATGTACATGCTTGGAAGAACCAGAAGTTCCTTGCTCGGGGAATAGCCAAGGCCAAAAGCTAGAGAGTTTAGACAAGGTACGTACTCGTGATGGCAAGATGAATAGAGGAACCTTAGAGACTCCACATGGTGACTAGATGAGGGCTATAAATAGGTTGGGAGGGGCTATAAATAGGCTGGGAGGTGACCATCATGAGTTATGTCTAAGGCTCCTCTTATCATCTGGCCATCACGAGTACATACCTCGTCTGAACTCTCTTTCTTTTTGCCTCGGCTATCCCTCGAGCAAGGAACTTCTCGTTCCTCATGGCATTTACATCTCTCGAATATAACATGGGTGAGATCCTCCAAATGCCTCCCTGAGTACTCGGTGCATAGGCATTTGTAAATACCATTCTAGTCAATAAAGTATCTCTTTGAGGTCAAAGTATATTTGGGGGGAACTCTTCCCTGTGTCTTGTGAGGAATTGTAAGCCAAAATAAGATGTTCTATGTAAGTAGGGTTGGATTCACTACTACCCTAATGGATCAGGAGTCAATTGTGAAGCTCTCAATATAGGAAAGAAAGGTAGGCATGGCCATAATATAATCCACTATGGTAGCCCTATATCAATGTGCAAAGCGAGTGAAGTTAGATATTGCACAGAAACTTTGTATGACATAAAGTATGACTAACCCAGGTTTAGTTCCTATCACTACAAGGTATCTGTCATACTCTATACACATTCTACCCTAATGAGCATATGTCTAATCCCATATCCACCGTGTCTAAGTGTCTCAATATCTCCTTTGAGGTATCATAGAAGGCAATCCAAAGAACTCCCATTTATCATCATTGAGCATAGAGAAAGGAATTTGTCCTCTATGTGACATAGAAGTCAATGTACTCAAAGCAAAAGTAACATATGGCAATATAAAAAGATCTTCTTATATTAACATTCAATCTCACCTTATACATCTAGCATGGTCATTTCTCTAAGCAATATGAACTCACGACTATAGATCTTCCATTAAACGAACTCCTACTTGCCCTAGCTCCTTTGTTCCCATGCTCACATCTCCTCGACGTCTTGTTTTTCATCTAACCGAGTTGCATGAAGCATCACCTAAGAAAGCCAGTGTCTAAAGAAGACACACCTCTAAAGGTATCCTCAAAGGCACCCATATGAAGCATGAGCAATTCATAATAATTTCACATATGTTTGAAGTGTGGCCCATATTTCTTCTGTTGTCATGCATGGCAACAATTTGATATAACCTTACTTGCATCTTTATAAAAAGTTATCTTTTCCTTTTCTTCACCTTCTTTAGTTACAAGCATAGCTTCTTTCATATCAGCCATCTACAAGAGAGTAAGATCACCTCCAAGGAAGATGATAATTTACTTTAGGGAAGGCTATTTCTTCGAAAACATCTTCAATTCGATTGAGAGAAAATCAAGTATAAAATCTCTTTCCTTGAAGTCTCTCCCTTCTTTATTCTTTTTGTCTACTCTTCGAGCTTTACGGCATGTGAGTTCATCAATACCCATCAATATTATGAGTTCTCTTACCTCTTGCTCAACATTATCTTGATCTTTGTGTCTAAAACTCTCATTGATCCATCTCTAAGCTTCACCCAATTTCTTTATCTTTGAAATTACCTTCATCCATGATGAAATTTCCCCTTTATGTTGATGTCCTCCTTGGACGGATTGTACTTGTGCCTTGATGGGTGGAGGTGAGTTTATCCCCCTCTTGGCCCATGCCCTTTCTTGGTCTCATGAAGTTCCTTGCTTGGGCTGAGATTCGGGCTTGCAGAAATATTTGCTCTCACACAATTTGAAAGGAGCTGGGGGTTGCTTCAAAAAGGGCAATCCATTGGTGAAATTTTGCTCCTCCAAGGAATGTGATCTTTTCTTTTTGCAATCCTCCCTTCCACTCCTTCAATTCTTTCTCAATGTTTGCTGGGCTTTTCATTTGTTTTCTGAATGTTGCTGGGACTCTTATTTGTTCTCATGGGAGAGACTTTCATGATGTCAAGACAGCTCTTCAAAGCTGAGCTCATCCCTACCTGAAAGAAGCACCCTTGACATCAGATCAACAAAATTTAAAACAAAAAATTAAAAGTGAGCTCAACTTGGGTTAGGGAATAGTATCCATGTCTACATTCTAGCTGCAAAGGATATTGAGCTCTCATGACCAAGTTCTGCTCCTGTTGACTTTCGGTGCTCCTTGAGTGCTACCCAAAGAAAAATGGTCATGTCACAAGCTAGCACAATTTTCATCATGAATCCAAAAACGCATCTGTCATAAGCCAGCTTGGCCACGAGAAAAACTGTCAAGCCATGCAAGAAGATGCTACATTTTCCACACAAATTATGACACCACAAGAAAGAAGAACTGTCAAGCCCTGAACCATGCAAGTACATGGAGTACGGTTTTGCACTTAAGCAGAAAGCTCAGAGAGAGAGAGGGGGGGCCAGAGAGAGAGAGAGGCCAAAGAGATGGAGAGAGAGGTGGGGAAATAGAGAGTATGTGCAAGAAAGTGTGTGTATGAGACAGAGAGAGAGAGTGTGTGTGTGTGTGTGCATGTGTGTGTGCGTGTGCATGTGTGTGTGTGTGTGTGTGTGTGTGTGAGAGTTGTGCATGCACGTGTGTGTGTGTGTGTGTGTGTGTGTGTGTGTGTGTGTGAGAGAGAGAGAGAGAGAGAGAGAGAGAGAGAGAGAGAGAGAGAAGGGGGGAGGGGGATAGAGAGAGAGAGAGCACTAAAACCTTGGAATTGTAAAACTTGATGAAATCCTGCTATTTACATAATTTTTGGGAGCCTGAGGATGATATTCAAGAATCTGATCCAATAGCATGAAGCCCAAGGTAACAACCAAATAATGAACTACAAACGAGTATGCCGTTGAACAACAGAAATGCCTGAGTTCAATTATACCTCTTGGTATATTAGGCTTCTGATATCATCCTTTGACAAGTGCTTTTTCTCAAAATCAAATTCTGTCTTAGGGGAAGGCACAGAAGAAGGTTCCCTTTCAATTTTTGCTAAGCATTTGAAAAATGGATCAGCTAAAGCCTGCAAAAGAAAAAAATATAAACACCTCAGATTCGAGTGAAATCATAATGCCAATCTGTGTAGATCAATTTGCATGTGCATGTGCCATGCATGAGATGATCTAAAAACGGAATAATACCTCTTCTGCTGTTGGCCGATCATTAGCATCAAAAGCCAAAAGCCTTTGCAAAAGCCGAACCGCTTGAGGGTTAACATTAGGAAACTTTTGCTGAAACTGTGCAGGTGGCTTCTTGCGCATGGCTGATAAATATTTTCTTGCTTTTTCATTTTGGATCTGAAATGATTCATTTGACATAAATAACTTTATTGATGTAAAAGATAAAAAAGCAGAGAAAAAGAGCAACAGAACCTTTGCAACAGCATCAGGTGGAGGTGTTCCAAGCAAATCTGTTATAAGATCCAGCTGGTGAGCAACATTCCGGCCAGGAAACAAAGGCTGGCCAGTCAACACTTCAGCAAATATACATCCGATGCTCCAGATATCAACAGCAGTGGTGTACTACAAAAATATCACCAAAGTAACACTACTTTTCACCTCTCAAGGACCAAAAAAAAGTGTTATATGGCAAAACGTTAGCGTATGGATGGTTTAAGAAGGCTAATCTATCCAAACACCAGTTGCACAAGCTAAATGTGAGTCCTTAGAAAGGTGAAGCACAGAGAATTAATAAGGATGGCACTGATGATAAGGACACTGACAACAATGGCAATGACAACAATGTGATGTTAATGGAGGTGGCATTATTACAGATACTTAAGAAAGGAGCTTTTTGTTAGCTTGCAGGCAAAGCAGTTGACGAAAAGGTTTCAAGACCTAAATATGCCTCAACCCGACACTCCAAAATGCAAACAAACTTGCCAATCTAGTCATGGAAAGAGAGATTGCCTCAGTAATAAAATATGTTGAACAAGAAGCCACCAAGAATTAGTCGCCATAAAAACCAGTGTGTTCCTTCATCCATACATAAATCTATCATATGAATAACACTACACATAAGAACTGTCATTCATTATCTGCAGAATGACCATTAAGATCCCCTAAATTAATCCATGAACAAGATGTGATGAGGAGTCTCGTGTCTATGGTTATGCTATTGAGATGTCTAAATTTCCTTTTGGATAAACAGGGTGATAAGAAAGATTCTGTCAAGTCATCTGATCGTACTGCTCATAATCCATTGTTATCATCACTGGATGCAAACCCTCTTCGATCCCTCAGCTCTTTTCTAGTTTGCAAAATGGGTAATACTTGATGGGACATTGTAAGTCAATATTTGCCCATGCAGAAAGCCAAAAAGACATTAAGCAGCATTTCCCAAGCTGCACAGCAGACAAAGGTACAAGGCAGTGCCTTAAATGCTACCTTTGTATAAAAGGATCCACAAAGTTCAGGAGCTCGGTACCATCTTGTTGCGACATAGTCCTGGCCAAAGAATATTGTATTTCAAAATTCAACAAGTTACTTAATATGATGATAAAATCTTCAGAGCCAACAGTGAAGAACCA
>CM035412.1:177748557-177776057 GCA_020310875.1 Ceratopteris richardii
GGCGATAAATCAGCACAAGATAACGCCGTGAGTGACCTTAGGACCCTTTCTCAACATTCAAGGAGTAGTACAAGAAACAAAGAGGCGCTGAAGAATTAGCTACATGCAGTTTGAAACTTATCTGCTGCACTCACCTACATTTTCTTGCCTTCTCTGTATAAGGTTATCATGTTCGATAATATAGAAAAAGACGGTACCAGATACTCGCTGAGTTAAGACAAACAGAATCTCGCATATTATATGTCCGAACGATAAAGCTGTGCTTCTACCATTGTTTTTTCAGTTCCAAGATATTCGCATATTCTAAACCTAGAATCAACTGAACCGGGCATCAAAGGAGAGACGTAGAGATCTAAGGACCACGCTACTAGAATAGCAGTGGATTTGAATGTAAAAGATATATTTATTCAAGTTAAAACAGTACGCATGGAAAACATCGCTTGGGCAAATGGAATCATCAACGGAATTACGTCACAGATTGCATGCAGACTGCAGAAAACAAATTGTCTTCCTCACCTGAGTGGATAAACTTTAAAGCTCGAAGCATCTGATAAAGGAAGAACCGAAAATGGTCTTGTGTGAGATCGTCATTTGATAGAATCACTTGGTGAAGATCTGACTCCATAAGCTCAAATACTACATATATATCCTTGAAATCGCGTGGAGAAGAAGGCAACAAAATGTGCTTGATCTCCACGATGTCAGGGTGACGCAGCAAACGCAAGAGTTTTATTTCTCTTAATATTCTTATCGCATCAGATGTATGTTGAAACACATCCTCTATCTTCTTTATCGCAACCTTCTCACCTGTTTTTTTGTCAATAGCAGAGCACACAACTCCATAACTCCCCTTCCCGATAACCTCCTTGACTGCAAAACGATGACCCTCACTGTAACCGGAGAAAAAATCGATCCTTCCCATTAGGCTTGCTGTTGAAACAAGCACACATCATCTGCAAAGAAGTGCGGAGATGGTAAGATTATTCCGCAATTCGAGACATCCAAGAGTTGTGTTCTGCGTGCCTGAGCCTGAAAAAGAAGCGGGGGTCTAGTACAAAGACAGCGGCTTTCTTGTTCTCACGGGAAAGCCGTCTGCTTCAATGCGTTCAGAAGACTGGTGCCAAGAACACGTCCTAAAAAGTTTCTGAGAAGGATTCCTCTATTTGCAAGATAAGACTCTTCCCCTGCTGCAGGAAAGGTAAGATGGGTCGACCTTGCACGAAAAATCCTTGTCGTGATGAGTCTCTCTCTCTCTCTCTCTCTCTCTCTCTCTCTCTCTCTCTCTAGCTGTGAGTGGCTGTCCGATGGCAGAATGAGAAGATTGTTGCACTTGTGCAGACAGACATGTTGCATGTTTTGCTCTATAAAAGGTGGCACTACAAGGTGGATATAGACAAGCCTGTAAAAACTTTGCTTTTCTAAAAGCGTCTCTATATGCTGAGCTTTTATGGATGACTACCACGCTTTGGTAAAGTTGGGAAAAAGTAACTCTGGATGACTTGGTCTACTCATTGTTCAAATTGGTATGAATTATGCTGTGGGTTAAGCCAACCTGCACTCACTGCCCATGTTAATTGCCTTAGGCTGGATCAGACCAGCTCGAACAAAGGCGGGAGCGGAAGACCCATGCGCTGTTCTATAGTCGCTCATGCATTCACAGACGATAATGGCAGCAAAGCCGAATTTGCGTTTGCTGATATGGCATGTCGATTTCAGCACTGTTGAGCGTCTTACATCTCTGTGTACGACAAAGGGTCGTCAAGCTTTGTGCTGAACTCAAAACATGGCTGCCGAAAGAGCAGAGGGATCACCGGTGGACTCGGGAAATGCCTTCACTAAATTTGCGTATGACAATCCGCAAATTCATAACAGAACGGAGAAAAACTTCATATCACAAATTCATAAATGTCTTCAGAGTTCAAAAATTTGGTTTCCTCTGAAAGTTCGCTGCTTTGTTTTCGTACTCAGCTGAAATAGTACTGGAAGTTCAAACATACTAAAATATCTCATTTTTGGTCCTATCTTTTTAATAATCTTTTTAATTACTTTTTTAATTATCTTTTTAAAAAATTTCAATTTTTGTCCTATCTTTTTGACTACAAGTGATGAGAGGATTTAGCATACACAAGTGAACAGGGCTGGCATCCATGGGATGCCATTTCCTACAAAGTAAGGATATACAATAAAAAGTCCACTGGTTTATGGCATGGAGCCCCCCTGGTTTGGTCATTCTCATACCTGGCCTGAAGTAAAGACAACATAAAATATATGCTTGACCAATCAGGACCACCTCACTCAATGGCAATGTTTTAAAGCTGCCTACTATAATACTTGCATATGTCAATTCAAATGTGTCAGGCACATGATGAGCAAGTGTGATGATTTATGCCCTTAGTTCATGTCAAACAAAACAAACATTTAGGTTGTGTGAAGACTGAGCCCTAGAAAAATATCTCCAATATCCAACACCTCCAAAATATATTGGGGGCTGCTCCCCCAAGACAACCGAGCTGTTGTGGTAAAAAGGTATGTATGACCGTTAAGCTCGAATTTTGAGTGTCCTAGGGAAAATGGAGCAGTTTGAGACCTTAATGTGTCTCCACATATCCATGCCAGGCTCCTTTCAGACTCGGGCTCCGAAACAAAGGGCCTGCATGGGGTTGTTCCAGGTCAAGTCTTGGTTGGACATATCTATGAGCTCCTCAAAGATGGGTGCCTCTACCTTACGAGGTTGGGTGCGTGAGTGTGTTTCCAATTAATTGTACTCTCAAAAAAAAAAAAAAACTTGGGGCAAGAGGGGGGTCGGAACAAACTAGGTGAGATTGTTCTCTGAGATGGCATTGCAATAGTGCTAGGACTCCGCCCTTTGTGAAGGCAAAGCTTAGCAATTCCTCTACATGGCATCATCTGATTAGAGCTCATCTCAAAGTTTGTAGGGACGCCGCTCAATGTGAATTGAGCCATAGATGAAAGAAATGAAAACTGATAGAAAACATGCAACTTTTCACTACCTTTTTGTGCACCCACCCTTAGTTGTTGGAATTTCTCTATACTTAATAGAGACAAGGAGAATAGTACTTCAACGGCCAAATGCATGTGCAAGAGACAATGGTACTTCAACTGTCAATGCATGTGCAATAGAAAAGGACTTCTCTTTATCTAGTATGGTCCCTCAATGATTTCCTCAACTCCATTCTGGAGAATTTGTACTTTCTTGTAACTGTCATCTTGTTGATATAAAACCTGCAAATTTTCACTTTATTCTACCTGTCCCATATTTGTATAAACTCCTAAAATGTTGGTTCATTTTTATTGCCCATTATTCTCCTAGAAAGGAAGGTCAGCAGGGGGCTGGAGATCTATTTTTGTTTCTAAATGTCTTTAAATTTCCTTTTGAATGGGATTTTTCCAGCTAGAGAGTCTTCTCTTTGTTGCATTTAATACTCTCTTTGAGCATCCATTGCTTCTTCTATAGGTTATGCTTGTTTATAAGACATTTGTGACTTTCTCCTATTAAGAATAGCATTGTTCCTTTCTAAGCTACAACTATTATAGGGGCAAGACAAAGAAATGAGTTGCATCTTTTCTTCTCTTCCTCATCTTATGAAGCATAGATTTCCCACCTTGACATTGGTCATATACCATAGTACACAATGAGGCAATATGAAGTGTAATTTGCTTAGTCTCTCCTGTAAGACGACAAAAGCTTTGGAAATTTGGTCCTCATCTCTTTCTAATAAATGAAAGGACTCGTGTACTAGTCATGACTTAAAAGTGTCCAGTCTCAAAAGGTGAAATCTTATCTCCATACATCAGCTCATGTAATGCTACCATTTTGTGACCATGGATTGTTCAACATCCACTTCCGAATCATGTTTGCACATAGGAATACAATGAGCAGTGAGCTATATTTTCCTATAGAAAAAGGAAGGGAAGTAAGCTACCCAACATTGTTCATGTCAGGACGTTTGAAGGGACATTGTGCTCCAAAAGGAGCTAATAGTCATGTGCTCCAGCAAGATCTTCTATCTTCCTTGGGCTCTGAAATGAAGCTGAAGTGTCAAGACTCAAGGAGGCCTTCAAATATAAAAGTAGTAGAACTCTGAACAAACCTAGGCACACACATGATAGATTGAGAACCGAAAAAGGAAGGGAGGGCGTGTTAATACGTATGTGTGCATTAAGAAGCAAGCAGATGGAGAGATGAAAGAGGTTTGTACAATGCTCTTCTCTTTGCTGAGGAAGCCATTTTACTTCTGTGTTATTCCCTTCCTCTATATACATTTGAGAGTGCCTAAGAAAGTTTCCTACACCTTCGGACTGTTTTGAACAAAACTTTCTTAGCATATTAGGATCTTGCAAGACAACTATCTGACTATAGAGAAGTACTTTTTTTTTTGGAAAATGAGGGGGTATTGTTACAAGTATCTTACAGAACATATTCTTCATCCACATGCTCTCAAAAATGGGTTATAGGTGGCAATGTAGATGAACCTGTAATGAAGGGCCAACAGTATTGTAGGAGCTTAGAGCTTAGAATTGACTTTTAGACTGTTGAATGCTCTTACTATCCAGGCTGAGGAGGGAAACAATATATGCGCTATGTGTATGTATGTATTATGTGCTTATATGAATACATAGGCATTTATGTATGTATGTATGCATGCATGTATGTATGTACGTACGTATGTATGAATGTGTGTGTACGCATGTATGTATGTACATAAGAATGTATGGTTGTGTATGTAGCTACTATGCACACACTTGCACACTTGAGAGTCATCATGGACTATAGCAATGTATGCAACATGAAATGGGAAATCGCTCATTCCCACTCTTGTTGGGATGCATTGATTATCTTACAAAGAGTGGGCGAATAGGATGCAGAAGTTTTGAGATGTAAATCACAGGACTTAAAAATTGGATGAATCACTTGATGGTGGATGAGGAGATTATGGTAGCCAAAACCAAATTATGGATTCCATGACATTGACTACACATGCCACTCTCTATGTCATCAAGAATGGTGGTTTTGCAATATTTGATCTCATATAGCTTTGACCATCTTTCATGTATGGACCCTTAATCATCGACCTAATTGGCCTCTAATTCCCTATATTGACATGCATAGATTGGTATAATTCTAATGTATAACATATCTCCTTACACCGGAAATTGAATTCTTAGTGGTTAATGATAGAGGCACTTGTAAAATCAAGATTCTAATTCCAAAATGAAATCTAGAAGGGGTGACCAATCACAAGCACCTCAGTAAATGGCTTCTCAAGTGTGTCTATCATAGATCAAGTGTTGAATGTGAAAGAAATAGAGAAAAAACAAAATCAAGCAAGAGGAGAAATAAAAAAAGGAGCGATCCTTAGGGAGAAGAGGAAAGAAGATCAACAAAGAGCCAAAATTTTGTATTTTAATTTTTCAAGAATTACATTTTTCCTGCAATATATACCCAATTTTAAGCTGCTGGGGGGTACAATATTTTTTTTTTCCTATTGATTACATTAGAACTCTATTCAACGATCAGTGTAACCTTTGGAGAGGTTGTCATTTTGAGGAAAAATAAATCATAGAAAAATTTCCTATGATTTGAAGTCATCACTTACTATATGACTTATAAACAATTCATTAGAAATTGGAAAGAAAAAGAAGAGTTCTTGAATGTATTCCCAAACCTTGGTTTTTGTGTTGTGATTTTCCTTCTTACATCAACAGAGAAGATAAAATACTAGGAGTAAGGCAGGCCTATCTCAAATGAACATTCTTTTGACGTATTTTGAACAATTAATTAACTACAAATAAAGAGTCAAAATAACCAAATAGAAGGAGATTATAAGTTTCTGATGGTGATTGAACACTCACTCCACTATCAGTTGTGCATAATTCTTCATAGATATAGCTGATTTGGCTTTCAAATTGATGATATGGATATTTGATTTCAAGCCATCACTTGATTAGGGTATGAAAATGATTTCGAGCATCTTCCTATGGGGTTCCACATGCTCTTTTCTACCATTGACATGGATCCATAATCTTATTGATCGTGCATAAATGATGTTTTTAACTTTTTTTTTTATAAGATTGGTGAACCAAGTATATACATATATTTTTACACCATATTTTGTGCATGACTTTTGCATTTGGAGTACACTTGAATCTGCAAGCAAGGGAGGATCACAAGATTAGATAGTATTTTTGAGCTTTGGTAAAAAATATGGAGTGGTAGAATTGTTAATTTCAGGTTTAATACAAGTGAGAGGAGAAGAGATCATGTCTTTCAAAGGAACATAGGCTTTTATAAACCACCGAAAAAAAAACAAAAGAAGAAAAGAAAATGAAATTCTTCATGTAATAAGATGTGAGAGGAGAAGAGCTCATTAGTACTTTGCTAATGTGTGAGAGACTAGGAACTAAACTTTGTGAGCTTAGTAAAAAATGCTTATTTTACATATATCCACCAAAATTGAGAATTGGGGCTTGAAAAGCATCTTCTATGCATGTACTAAACTAGTATTTATGGTACATCACCAAGTAATCCATTAAGACAATCATCAATATTGCATTGCAATACCATAATTAGATTATTGACTGAAGAAAGCTTCATTTCAGAGTTTAGGCTCTATACATGAAGATCTTTTTAAAAATATATTTTGATTTTTTTATTTGTCTAAGATCAAATGTCATAACCCTGGTGTCAGGTCAAGTGTCTCCAATACCTTACTCCCTGTGGTAGGTATTATTAATAATTTGGCAAAGTGTCATGAAAATATGTTATAAATTTTTAATGAAATTAAACCAAAAAAAGTTTTGTAAATGATGCATTTTCTAAAAATCAGTACACTTGCTAAGAATTGATGCACTCTTTTATCGTCATGATGTTTGAACAAAAAAAGAGACATGTGAACCTCTAGATGTTGTAAAATTTGAGATGCATAGATTTCAAATATTGTGTGTGTTATCACTTATGGAATTATTGAATTGATTATACTTCATTTGTTCTATTTGTTGCATATTAATGACTTACATGTGCAAACATGTGACACTAGCCACATAATACCTGGTAGACAGAGGAATTTAATGTGTTTTGTATTTTGATAAGAAGGTCAAGGATCATGAGGACATGGAAATCTTACAATCACTTGAGATTATATATTTTTTGTAAAGAGAACCTCTATATTTGAAGGGTTAATCACTCACAAATGTATTATTATTTTTGTAATATAGGCACATGCATGTTTTTCTATACATAGATATACGAACCACCTCCTATGGAACTTTGTGTAAAATTAGTGAGCTTTTTTTTTTCTTTATATGTAAAGAAAAATTGTTTTTTGGATTAATACAATTTGCCTATAAATACATATACTTTGGGATAGATCTCAATGAAGCATATTGAGGGAGATCCTATTGACTACACGAGTTCTTCTACTTCATTTCCATTTGTATGTGCATGAGTGCATCTCCATTTTGTATGCAGGAGACACTCCATTTTATATTATTTTAGTTGTATCTCATTGCATTTGGGTACATTGCCATTTGCTTCTACCATTGTATTCATTTCCCTTCAAGGGGAATCATCCCACAAGTGATGTAGTTTTGAGAGCTTTCTCCAATTCTGAATAAGGAGGACCTCTCCACCACTTTGTACTTGGTTAGAAGCTTGTAGAGCCTAATTCCTGGTCCAAGCCAGCTCATTTCTAATCCATGTGAGTTTACCCATTTTTTGTTCTACTCACTTGAGTCTCTCACACTCTTTCATTTTTGTGAGTAACTCTTCTTTTAATTTTGCTTTTGTGTGTGTACTCTCTACATGGTATCATAGCACTAATTGGTTCTTCTGGTGGTGACTTTGGAGATTTTGGTGGTGTTGCTTTCTTCTCATCGAGAAAAACTATTGGCCATCGATTTCGTGATATTTGGGTCTCACTTTGCCCATTTGACAACCCTCCCACCCTTTTCCTTTATCCATTTTCCCACACTCCCTACCTCCTTTTGGTAACCTTATGATATTTTGTTCATCTAGTATGACATTTTTGTGGAGTTTGTAATTGATAGCACATCTTAGAAGTGTTTATAAACAATCTTTGATTCCATCTTGGTGATATCAAAGCACTCATTGCATTAACTCTTTAAGGTGGTGATAGTAGATCTCGAGATGTTGAATATAAACACTTTAGCTTTCATTTTAAGTGGCATTTTTGCACCTCCTCCTCAACATTGTGCTACTTATCATAGTGATTTCACACAAAAACATGAGTTGCACATTTTTCAACCTCACATTCGAGCATGGATTCAAGTCCATGGTTTGATCTCTGATCATTTTCTCATACTCAACAGTGTCACCTAGTATGCAAAAGATAGTGATTTATTTCTTGAGTTACACTGTGTTGCTTGTTGGCAATAATTATTGCACATACTCCATATCCTCGAGGAAGGGGTGGATGACAAGTTTTGGTAGAAGTTTGCCACATTGTGAAGGGACGAGTGTAGCACCTATGACACACTTTGATATGCATGCACAAGCACACCATCTCTAATGTTTCCCTCTATATATTTGTACCTATTTGTTGCTATACATCGAGGACTCTTTCATGCAACATACATGAGTGTGCACATCATAGGACTAGTGCCTATATTTGAAAGGATTTTTGGCCTTTTATAGAGCCACTAATTTCGTTTTTGGGCATTAAGTGACTCCTCACAATTATCTCTCAAATACACCATTCTCTATACACAAAGAGAGACAAAGCGAAATTGAACACCATGTTCTAGATCCCCTTGTTTTCCTTAATGCTCTTTACCTACAACAAGCAAATGGGTGGCAATATCAAGTGAGGTGCATTGTAGGAATTAACATGAGCTCACTAGTTGCATAAAATATATCCAAGCTTGCTCCCTTAGAGAGAGAGAGAGAGAGCCCTAGGTGCATGGAGTCTATCAAGCCTCTACCCATCAACAAATCAAATTGCACCTTGTTAAGAAGAAGATCTCATAGTGCTCTCCATAGGAAGCGATAGAATTAATCTTGTCTAATGCACCATCTCTCTATAATAGTGACAAATTGTGCCATTTTCTCTTTGCCAGAGTAAGAGAGAGAGAGAGGGGTAGAGAGAGAGAGGAGTAGAGCGAGAGAGTTAGAAAGAGGGACCATTGCATGCACCACATATGACTTTTGAATCACTATTTTTTTCAAAGAAATTCAAATTGAACCCATTCGTATGCTTTGTGACAATCATAGATGATGTTGCAAGATCTTACCGACACGCATACATAGAGAGTACAAAATCTAAAAAGAAATAGAAACAGAGATACACAGTAGAGGAGATAGTACACAATGTTGGGTGCAATCTCCCCCCATGCACTCTATTGGAAAAGTCTCCCAAGTGTGTGTATTTATAGTTTTTATTACATCCAAATATAGAGTTACAATGAGAACCAAAATACTTTTAATAAGAGAAATGTTCTTTTTACATGGAATGAAATATGCATATTTACTAAACATATCAATAATTTTCCATATCATGTCATTATGAGATGAAGTTATAGGAAGACTAGTAATAAAATCCATAGAAATATGTTCCCATGGCTCATTGGGAATGGGTAGTGGCATTAACAATCCAAATGCTTTACCATGATGAATTTTAACACATTGACACACAATGCATTGGGAAACATAATATGCAATATCTTTTTCCATATGCAACAATACATTTCCTTCATAAAAAAAATATAAAAACCTGAGCGGTGCATAATTTGTGTTGAAAGTACAAAAAACCATTATGAAATGTATAATTTTCATCAATTGAATATGCAGAATTGTTGAAATCATTCCATACACATGCAAAATAAAAATATGAATGTCATGAAATGAATGAATATGAATGGCAAAAATATTATGACTAAAAACATAATGTAACTGAGATGATGGAAAACAACTAAGATCATCTTCTACAATATTAGCTTGGCTAGGTTGAAATTGAAAAATAGGCTAAAAAATTTGAATAAAAGAAGCCCATATGAATGTCTATCTAAAATCAATGGTTGATTTAATAAATTTTTAATAGCTTGTTGATCTGTTTTAATTAGAACCTTAGAGCCCATAAGGTAATGTTTCCAAATCTTTAAAGCATGCACAAAAACTAGAAGTTCCTTATCATACATACTGTAATTCTTTTTAGAGGGTTTAAGTTTCCTACTTTCAAGTGCAATGGGATGAGCATTTTGCATTAAAATTGCACTTATACCTAAACCACTAGCATCTATAACTACATGAAAAGGTTGTGCAAAATTAGGTAACCTCAAAACAATTGCATGTTTGAGCTTTTCAAAAGATAATTGCTGTGCTAACCCCTATGAAAATTTTCCTTTCTTTTTTCATAATGAAGTAAGGGGAAGTTCCAAATAAGAAAATTTTTTCACAAACTTTCTATAAAAAGCTAGCTAACCCAAGAAAAGAGTGTATATCATCAACTAATTAAGGTACATGTCATTCTACAATTACTTTGATTTTCTTTGGGTCTACATGCACTCCTTGACTAGAAATGATATGCCCTAAATATTCTAGTTTACTTTGGAAAAAGTAACTTTTTTTAGGATTGCCATAAAGTATATTGTGATGTAACAAGCTAAAAACTATTTCTAAATGCTTCTCATGCTCATTTTCATTCTTGCAATAAACAAGTATATCATCAAAGAAAACAAGAACAAAATCTTCATAATCAAGGAAAAGAGTATTCATCATATGTGCAAATGTAGCAAGAGCATTTGTAAGTCAAAAGGGCATTACCATAGACTCATAATGGCCGGTTTCAGTCTTAAAAGAACTCTTGAAAATATTGCTATGCATCATATGTATCTAATGGTAACCTGATTTAAGGTCAATATGAAGATACGGGTTCCTAGAAGTTTATCTAGCAAGTTGTCTATCCAAGGAATAGGTTATCTATTTTTAATTCTGATTTTGTTGAGGGCTCTATAGCCAATGCACATCCTATAAGTTTTATTATTTTTCTCAACTAAGAGAATGGGTGCTCCAAATGGAGAAGAATTAGGCCATATAATCCTTTCTAAAGTAAATCCTTAACTTTTTTTTCTATTTCAATTTGGAAAAAGGGGCCATGTTATAGGGTGCTTTATGAGGAGCAGAACTACCAGGAATCAGATCTATACTATGGTCAAAGGATCCTCAAGATGGTTGTAGTATAGAAGGGTAATTGGACATACAACAATCCTTGTAGGCAATCATGAAAGTTTATGTGCATTAGAAAGGGCATGACTATAATCACTTACGACATTTACAAAAACTATGCATGAATTGTAACCTTTTCTAAATGCATGTTTTACTTGAGTATGATTAATTAATGGAATGGTTGGAAATTGCCCCTTTTGGACAAAGAAATGAGTCATGTTGATATATTTAGGTAGTGATGTGTGTGAACACACTAGGACCGCCGAGGCACTTTTCGTACATTCTCTAGTAATACATTCGGTATTGTGTGTTGTGCTCCAAGCTTCTTCTTCTTCCTTGTGTTGTTCGCGTGCTTCTGTAGACATCTAACTCCAACAATTAGTATCAGAGCAGGTCGCCGCTTCATCTAGGGCATTATCTACACCTCTCCGGTTGCAGTCTCAGATTCGGACAAAATTTGGTGTGCATACTCAAGGGTGTTTCAAAGATCAAAACAGCTTCACTATGTGGTGCCGAAATCACGATCTGATCTCGTTTTGGCCTTCGAACACACTACTGCTATGCTTGTGTAGGCTATTTCGTCTTTTTGTACCAAAGATATATGCCTGTTTTTGTTTGCCAATATAAGCGTCTCAAAGTCTGCTATAGGTTTAGCACAACTCGTCTGGGCAGTTCTGTTCAACTTTTCGAGATACAGTCAATCTTTTGCATCAAGGTATTTTAGTCACGGACTATGGCTGAAAGTAGTGATGTATTTCGTATGTTGGTTGTTGAGGATAAGTTGGATGGTACCAACTACCCGTTATGGGCTTATATGATGTGATATGTATTGGTTGCAAAAGGACTGTGGAACATTGTGCAAGGTGTTGAAAAATGTCCTATCACACCTGCAACTGTTACAACAACAGGTACTGAAGCTAATGCAAAAGGTGTTGAAGATGATAATATTCTGCATATTCCTGTTTGTGCTGTAGTTTTTTACTGCAACTACTGTAGAGCAAATTCATTGGGATGGCAGAGATGCCCAGGCACATGCATTGATAGCTTTGTCTGTCAAACGTGCCATTATTCCTCATATTCACTCTTGCAGAATAGCTAAGGATGCTTGGGATACACTTACCACATTGTACCAAGCTAGGAATGAGGCTCGTGTTGCTTACCTCCGAAAACAGTTGGAGAGTGAGCACATGAATGAAGGTGATTCTATGGATAATTTTCTAACAAAGATCAAAGACTTGAAGGAACAATTGATTTCTGCTGATGAGGTTATACTAGATAGCTCACTTGTGCAGACCGTTCTGAATGGTCTTCCTGATTCATATCAGAGTTTTGCTTCTACTCTTTGGTTGATGATGAAAGGCAATCCAAATGCCTTGTCATTTGAGGAGTTACTCTCTGTTCTGTTGCAGGAAGATCACTCCAGGCAGAATAGGTCCATTATGCGTGTTGCAGATCAAGCTTTCATGGCTAGTCAGAAGGGCAAAGGAAAATGGAGCTCTTCAACTAGTAAGCAGAAATCTGATAATTCTGCACAATCAAAGAGGGAAGACAAAGATGATAAGAAATCAATAAAGCAGAAATTGTTTTGCAAGTACTGTAAAGGAAATGATCATATCATAAAGAACTATCCAAAACTGGCTGCTAAAGCGGCAAAGAAGAAAGAGGCTGGAATGGTTGTTGCAGAGGCCTCCACACCAAAAATCGAGTCTGGTAATCTTAATATGTTATCAGTTTCTGCATTAGCCAAGATTGGCTTGGTTGTCAAATTTGTTGATGACACATATACACTTCATGATCTGTCAAATGGCGATGTGATTATTACTTCTGGCATTTTATGTCATGGGCTGTATTAGTTCATAGACTATGAAAGATCTGTAAATGATTTGGCATGTGTAGTACATGATTCTCAGGCTATATCAAATGCAAAGCTTTGGCATGCATGCTTTGCTCATCTGAATTTCGCTAGTTTGCTATGCCTGCCGAAATCTGAAATGGTGTCCTCTTTGCCCAAACTTGAGGCACCCGAAAAACATGTTCATGAAGGCTGTATTTTGGGCAAAATGCAGCATTCCACCTTTTCAAAAGATGGTTCAGTTCAGGCTACTAAAAAATTGCAGCTTGTACATAGTGATGTTTGTGGTCCTATGCAGATACCCTCTTTTGGAAATTATCTTTACTTCGTGACTTTCATCGATGATTTTTCCAGGCATGCATGGGTATATCCATTGAAGGCAAAGTCCGAAGTGTTCATGTGCTTCAAACATTTTTTGATTTTGGTTGAAAATCTATCATGTAAGTTGGGCACCCTCCATTCTAATCGAGGAGGGGAATATATATCTTCTGATTTTAATGCATTTATGGCTGAACGATGGATAAAACACCAGTGTACAATGACCTATACACCTCAACAGACTGGAGTTGTTGAACGAAAGAATAGGTCACTCATGGAGATGGCAAGGTGTATGGTTAAGAGTCAGGCTTTACCACATAGTTTCTGGCTTGAGGCTATCATGTGTGCAGCATATGTACTTAACAGGTGTCCCACTAAAGCGCTGTAGTCTATCACTCCATATGAGGCTTGGCATGATCGCAAGCCATGCACATCTACATGTTTTTGGTTGTTTGGCATATGCATTAGTGCCTGAACAACATCACAAAAAATTGGATAATAAAGTAGTAAAATGTATTTTTGTTGGGTACGGTTCTGAAAGTAAAGGTTATCGTCTGTATCATCCACGGACTAAACGCATTCTGGTTAGCCGTGATGTTGTTTTTATGGAAGATGCTATTCAGCCATTGCTTTCATGTACTAAGGAGACATGTGTTAGCTCCAAAGACATGTATGATACTTTGCTGCCTCTTTTTATAGGTGGACAGTCTAGTGCTAGTCCTAATGAGGCAACTTCTCAGCCTTTGCAGGTTTCATGTGATGATGCAGATCATTCCATTTCTGATGCAGATTTACATGATGCACTTGCTGATGAGAGAGCTGATATTGAGCAGGCAAAAACTATGCCAAAATGGTTGGTGCAGACTTTGCATGATAGCAAATTAGATGCATCTTTATCATATCGTACTCATTCGGGCTCTCATAGTACCTTGTTTGCATCATATTGCTATGCTATGGCTGCATCTAGTCTCTGTGATGAGAATGAGCCTGTTTCATTTGATGAAGCACAAAATTCAAAAAATTGGATGGCTGCTATGCAATCTGAATATGATGCTATAACGAAGAATGATACTTGGTCTTTATGTGACTTGCCTCATGGCAAGAAGGCCATTGGGACTAAGTGGGTATACAAGCTGAAGTGTAAGCCTGATGGTACAGTTGACAGGTATAAGGCTAGGCTTGTTGCAAAGGGTTATGCATAGGAAAGAGGCATTGATTTTGATGAGACCTTTGCACCTACTTGCCGAATGACTATTGTTTGTAGCACATGTGCACTTGGAGCTCATCATGGTTGGAATGTACATCAGTTGGATATCAAAACAACATTTTTGAATGGTGACTTGCATGAAGAAGTGTATGTTTTTCAACCCCGTGGCTTTGTTCAGAAAGGGCATGAGAACCAAGTGTGCAGGTTAAAGAAGGCATTAAATGGCTTAAAGCAAGCACCACGTGGTTGGTATGAAAAGATACATGCCTATACGATTGCACATGGTTTTTAGAACAGTTCAACTGAAAGCACCTTATATGTTAAGCATTCTAATGATGTACTTCTGATCATTGTGGTTTATGTTGATGACATGCTGCTCACTGGTCCTCATGAGAGGCATATTGCTGATTTTAAGGCTGATTTACATGCCTCATTTGAGATGTCTGATTTGGGGGATTTGCATCACTATTTGGGCATTCAGTTTATGCACATTGATGGTGGAATGGCCTTGTGTCAAACAAAATATATTGACACATTATTACAACATTTCGGCCTTGAAGACTGTAAGCCTATTTCCACTCCTATGGAGACAGGTTTACGATTGAGTCCTCAAGATGCTGGAGATGCATTTGATGTTGTTCTCTATTAGCAGGCTATTGGATGCTTGATTTACTTATGCATTACTTGGCCATATATTCAGTTTGTTGTCTCACAGATGAGCAGGTTTATGCATTGCCTAGGTGTCAAGCATTGGCAGGCGGTTAAGCGCATCTTTCGCTACTTGAGTGGTACTCGGCTACGTGGTTTGTTTTGTCCCAAGGGGGGATCACTACGCCAGATTTGCATGCTTTTTCTGACTCTGACTGGGCTGGTTGCTATGACACTCATGAGTCCACTAGTGGCTTTTGCTTCATGCTTGGTAGCTCATGTATATCTTGGTTGAGCAAGAAGCAGCCTACTATGGCCACTTCCAGTTGTAAGGCTGAGTATAGGGTAGCTTTCACAGCTACTCTTGAGTGTGTGTGGCTCAGACGCCTTATGGCTGATTTGGGTGTTGGCTAGTCGTCTACCACCACCATCTTCACTGACAATCAGAGCGCATTGGCAGTTGCGAGGAACCCTGTGTTCCATGCTTGCACTAAGCACATTGAGGTGCATTATCACTATGTCAGGGAGAGGTTCTCTGCTGGGGAGATCAGCTTGACATATGTGCCCACGCAGGAGAGCATTGCGGACCTTTTCATGAAGGCTCTGCCTAGGGAGAAGTTTGAAGCTTTCCGCAAAGCTTTGGGCTTTCTTCCTTTTGTGGATTGATTCCACATAACTTGGCACTTCCTTATACATGAGTGCCAGCTCCTTGTTCACCCCATCACTCCGAGGGGGGATTTGTTGATATATTTAGGTAGTGATGTGTGTGAACACACTAGGACCATCGGGGCACTTTTTTTCCCTCTTTAGGAGGTTTTTTTTCCCCCTGCTTGTATATACGCCTATTGCCCTAATGGGCTACTCATCTTTGTACATTCTCTCGTAATACATTCAGTATTGTGTGTTGTGCCCCAAGCTTCTTCTTCTTCCTTGTGTTGTTCGCATGCTTCCACAAACATCTAAGACAAATGAGGCTTTGGGTGTTGTGGGAAAATTGGAATGAGGAGCTCGTGGAAAACTAGGACAAGAAGATTTAGTAAAACTAGGATAACAAGTGATGATGAATCCTCCAGTGTGAGCTTGATGTTTGCATCAAGTGGTGTAGATATTGAGCGACACTGGTCCATGTTATATGTGGAAAGAAGATCAGAGTAGTACTTCTTTTGTGATAAGAATATGCCTTCTTTCTCTTGCCAACTTCCATACCTAAGAAGTAATGAAGTAGACCAAGATCTATCATAGAGTACTCAAGGTGAAGCTATTTGATGATGAATTGGATGCGTTCTTCATCTAACCTATCAAGATCCAATCATCGACATGGAGGATGATTATGGATACTAAGGACTCTTTCTAATAGATGTATAGTTGGCATCATAACTTCTTTTTTGAAATACTTTATCTTCAAAGAACTTGTGAATCTTTTCATACCAAGCCGTGGGAGCTTGCTTGAGTCTGTAAAGTGCTTTGTGAAGCTTGTAGACTTGATCTTCCTTTCCTTTGATCTTGAAACCTTTAGGTTGGTCAACATATACTTCTTCTTGAAGATCTCCATTGAGGAACGTACTTTTGACATCCAGTTGGTAGATGGGCCATTTGAAGTGTGCATTTAGTGCTAGAATGATTCTTATAGTTGTAAAAACTTGTAGTAGGTGCAAAGTTCTCTTCATAATCAATGCCATGCTGTTGCTTATATCCCTTAGCTACAAGTCTTGCTTTGTACTTGTCCAATGTACCATCTGATTTGTATTTTTATAGACACTTAACTCCTATGACATGATGATTTGGAGGCTTAGGAACAAGTTTCCAAGTGTTGTTCTTCTCAATTGCACCCATCTCTACTTGCACAACTTCTTCCCACTCTGGCTGTCCTTGAGCTTCTTTGTAATTGGACGGCTTGAAAATGTGCTGAATTTGATGCATCAATGCATAATTTACATAATGAATTTTTTCACATTGTTACTTTTCAATGAGCCTTTGTGATTTTCTTGGTAGTTTTGAAGTACTTGCCTCTAGGTTGTGTTTGGAAAAGATTGTGTCCCCCTATGAGGTGTAGATGATTGGACTAAAACTTGTACTTGAATCTTTAGTTGAGTATGTTGAATCTTCATTAAATATTACATATTTTGAGATTGTGATGGAGTGGTTCTCAAGACCATATAATCTATACGCTTTAGATTGTTCACTATTGCCAACGAAGATGTGCTTCTTAGACTTGGACTATAACTTGCTTCGATCTTCTTTTGGCACATGGACAAATGCTTCACTTCTAAATATTCTAAAGTAATTAACATTGGGCTTTCTTTTGTAGTAGGCTCCAAAGGGTGTTTTGTTGTTCAATGCACTAGTGAAGCCTCAATTGAGTATGTGCACTGTAGTGTGTACTATTTTTGCCCAAACTTTAAGGGTAATTCTTTGTTGTGAGGCATGGTGCATGCCATTTCCATTACACTTCAAATATTTCTCTTAGTTACTCCACTGAAAGTGTCATCCATGAGACCATAGTGCACCGTATTTGCAATACTCCCAATCACACCCCTTTGTGAGTTCTTGCTCTTCTTTAAAGATATCCTCACCCGATGCCTTTGGTTGTGAAATGATTGTATTTAGCCCTATGCTTGTTGGAAAGGCTGGAAGAGGTTGAAGACTTTTCGAAAGGGGCAAAGAGCGAGTGGGGATATTCTTTTGAAATTGGGCTCTTTCCTTTGCATTTGCCTTCTTAACAAGCTCATACCTCTCTAACCACTTATGCATGGGCTCCGAGTTAATGATGCAAAACTTCATTGCCTTCTCTTTAAAACTGCATCCATTTTTCTTTGGCTCCCTTCACCTTGGGGCTCATCACCTATGAGATGAACATGTTCATCATCGCTAGGCATTTTTGGTTCCAACATACACCTCATGCACCTAGTAGGTGTATGAAACTCTGGAATCACCTTCTTCACTTGTTGCTCTTCCATCTTGCTGAGCACCCAAGGATATCTTGGTAGTGACACTGTTATTCAGCTTGGTAATTTCCCACACCTCTTGCATACAACCTCACTCTTCCAAGTCCTCCCTTTGTGCTTTGCTTTCCTGCTTTTTGATCAATGTTTTCTAGAGCATCTCTCCCACATTCTTGAAAATATGCATTGGGTCCACCAAATGATTGATCAATAACTCACCCCAATAAGGGAGATCGTGAAAGATCGACAACTGTTCCATGCTAGAGAGTGGTGTTCCTACATCCCACAACTGCTTCCAATCGCTTGCTTTCATTTATCATGATGTTTGTTGGCCAATTTTTCTTTCATGTAAGAGATGTCCATCAGGCAGATATCTATGATGTCCTTTGTAGATAGTTTTTTGAAGCACTTTGGAGAAGCATGCTTCGAGTCATGCTCCGCATAGGGAACAAATATTGTAACCCAAAATTGATAAACCTGAACATTCACCATAACCAGGCCAGTCATGCATCATCCACATAAGTATGCCTTGCACTCACATATCCCGTCTTGTTAAAGGTTGAGACATATGGTGTACAATAATCCCATCCCATAAAGTGCGAAGCTCTTCCACAAGTGGTGCAAGGTATACAACCATGTTTTTTATCTTATACTTACCTGGCACAATGAGAGCTAACAATAAATGCCCTTTTTTTGTGGTTAGCCATGGTGGAATGTTATAGTGGACCAAACATATAGGCCATGTGCTCCATGAGGAGCTACATAAACCAAATAGATTTACGCCATCCATAGGTAGGCCTAGACGTATATTTTGCGCCTCTCTAGCGAACTTTGGCCACTTACTATCTATGTGTTTCCAAGCATCAAAATCAATAGGCACTCACATTACACCATTTGTAGACCTGTTCTCATTAGGGCGAAAAACGGCCCAAAAAGGGTCGTGTAAGGATTTCAATTAGTTGTGCTTAATTTGGATTAAAGTTGTCAAATCCTTTAAGAAATTCCATCTAAGTTCATTTAAAACATATCTTATGCAAATTTTGAAGAGAGAGAAACTCGTATGATAATCATGAAAAGTTTGTGTGATATCTTACGCCTCGAAGTTTGTGCTCACCGGGCGCTGATCAAAATTTGAATTTTCCTCTTGTTCACGGACCTATATAATGTGTGCTGATGACGTTTTGCGCTTTTTTACTCTACTTTTCATAGCAGGCCTGTTTCTCTCTTTCATGTCATTTTAGACACTTGCCAGTCATTTTTCATAGCAAACCATGGAGAACCTTAACCCAAATACTCTCGATGAGCTTTCAAACAATCGAAATCATTGTGAAAAGCTCCATATCAACATTGCAGTTAGTCAGGAGTATGCAACGACAAGAAAAGTATTCCGAAGGGCTCTTCATCCTCCTAAAGTGGATGGATTGTGAAAGGAAGGCAAGAAACATATTGACATATGGACAAATGGATCTGTTTATCCAATTGATCCACAAACTGGAAGGTACCCCGCTTTTCATAATCTTCATGATCTAATTAGATTTGTAGGAGATGGTGAGGATGGTTTATGAGGCTATTGTTCAAGGCTCTGGGATATTTCAAGGAATTATGTACAATACATAAACTGTCTACAAAACACACTACATCAGAAGGATTTACATATGAGGGAGCTAGAAAACAAATTATCCACTTTATCTTCTCAGTTAGAGTCTTTTAAAAAAATGAAAGAAACTCCTATAGGTTTGAGAATGTGGTCAAAACAAGTAAAACCTTTTTTAGATTTGACTAAAAAATCTGGCCAGAAAAAGAAAAGAATGAAAATTGTTAGAGATCATGTGACAAATGTGCTAGGTTTCAATATGTCGAGCAGTTTTGAGCGCGTACATTTCTGTAATGAAATTTTGAGTCAAAATGATGTTTTAAGACTATTGAAACTGAATGAAAATACATGCTTGAAACGTTTTGTTTTTCAAAAACTCATGATAGAAATGAATCTGTTTCTAGAACCATCTCAGATTCAGAAGATTTGTGATAGTGTCGTAGTGAGTAGGAAAGGTTATAGAGCAATTGCAAAAGTTTGGTGTGAATTTTTAAAATTTAACAAAGTTAGAAGTTTTGGATTGCCTAGACCCCATCATGTAGGAAAGTTTTGGCTCTGCTTGAATAAAAAGATCACATCAATATTTGGTGAATATAAACATATTCACGATAACATGCCTTACGAAGTAGGAAAACAAAAGTTACATTTCACTTACAATGCATTTAACAACATATGGATAGATATTATAAAACTTCAAACATACATGGTTCAGTTCTATAATATAAAAGAACATGAATGTTCTGGTCTATTGAAATTTGTAATCAAACTTGATGAAGCTGAGCTTAAAAAA
This sequence comes from Ceratopteris richardii, assembly GCA_020310875.1. Taxonomy (NCBI): domain Eukaryota; kingdom Viridiplantae; phylum Streptophyta; class Polypodiopsida; order Polypodiales; family Pteridaceae; genus Ceratopteris; species Ceratopteris richardii. Next base: position 177,769,109 of record CM035412.1, read on the forward strand.
CATCAAAAGATGGAGAGAATAAGTATTGCACTGATGAACAAAGCTTTGGACTATAGCCTTGGGAAATTGGATACTCCATCTCTCAAAGTACAATCAGAAATGGAGTTATGGTGGGTTGGATGTGCTCAAGTTCCATCTGAGAGCCATAAAACACTTAAATGGTTATTCTCATAGACAAACATTCCAAATGTTATCCAAAGGCATCATGCAGGAGAATTGTTGAATGTCAAAGACTACGGGAACTTTCAAGTTGAGTGGCATTTGAGTGGACATCTAAAGATGCTCAAATGCATGTTTGGTATAAGTGGGGGAGCAAATTCTAAGTACCCTTGCTTGTACTGCATGCAAAGCCCAGGCACAAATGGATGGATTGCTAGAGTTGAGGCTAAAGAGGCTCCTTCCAGACAAAATGTTATTCTTCATAACTACTCATCTTCTTCAATGATTTGGGATCCCATACTTCCAATAGCATTGACAAATGTACACATATGTACACTACATGCAGAGTTAAGAATCATTGACAAGTTGGTCCGTCTTCACTTGGATTATGCATATTCTATCAAGCCTACAACTCTTGCAGATGAGTGCATAAAAAAATGTGAATGTCTTCTTTCAGAAATGGGACTTCATGGTGGTGATGTTCATCTAAGAAAAGATCCAAAGCTTTCACAAAATACAGGTGATGTACTACAGGATGTCTCAATGGTTGTTTCATTTAAGAAAGTATATTTACATGCAACTCATTGACAGGGGCCATTGGAGTTTGATTATTGTTGACTTCAATGCATATCAAGCTCTTTTCCTCAATTCTCTTCAATCACAACATGGGAATTGCAAAGTGTAAGTTGCTATATATTTTGTTGTTCTCTATTTAAAAGCCATGCCATCCATTCTGATTTTTACTTTACAATGCAGTGCTGCAAAGCTTCTCAAGATGCATATTGATCAGAATTTTCTTGGAATTGCTAAAATGAATGAACAAAAGCAATTTGGATACATAAAAGTTCATATGCCATTGCAGAGAGACTCAACATCATGTGGCTGGAGAGTGATTGCAAATGCTGTAAGATTCTTAGAAAGAAGGTTTTACAGTCCTGAATTGAATTTATCAGACTACCCAGATGCATGGATCATCTTGATCAGAGAGAGAACAATAAATGGCATCATGAAACATGCAATGTGCCCCTATGATCCAGACTCACCTCTACCCCCTCCACCTGATAAAAAAAAGTTTGAAGATAAAAAGAAAGGGCTTCCTCTTCACTCACCATTAAAGCATGGGACCAACAAAAAGAGTCAAGCTGAAAGCTCCAAAAAGGGACAGAAGCAATATAGAAAACAGGGCTCCAAAAAGGATAGAAAGGGTTGAATCATTTTTGGGTCTTAGATTGAAATCTATCGTAAAACCAACATAGGTTGGAAGATTTATTTATGTACAATTTGTATGTACTTATGCCAATCTTCATCTGGAAGATGGTCATTGTAACCATATTTATTTGCCTTTACAATATTTATATGCCTTGAGAAATATACAGTTGTATTGAACCTCTTGAGAGTTAAACAGAAGTTCATTGCATGGTCCAATTAAATTTGTTCGTGTCACAAATATGACTGCATTGTGGGTTTCTTACTTCATTCCTATTGGAAAGTTTAAATTGGAGAAGATACTGAAGAATATAAAGAATTACGAGGACACGACCGATACAAGCGATATGGGGAATTGGAGAATTTCGGATTGCCCCTATCGCTTGCATTGGTCGTATTATCCATTTCAACATAGGATCCCCTTTTAGCAACCTTGCATGAGATGAGTTGTTGCTAGTTGTTTTTATACTCATGAGTCAAATCTTTACGCAAGGTCACTTGTTGAAGTCTCTCGCGGTAGTTTGCTAACATGACCAATCTAAGCGATAAGGGCCATCCGACAAGTTCAGATTGCACTAGTCGCTTGCATCGGTCGTCTTCTCTTATCTCGTCTCCTCTCTTTTATGCCTTAAGTCATGCTCTTCATATTTTGAAATATCAAACCTTGGATTGGAATTTGCACCTGGTTCTCCACCCTCTACTATATTACTTGTTATGTGTACCATGATATTTTCTCTTGCATTACTTGAGGACAGAAAAGATGGATAGAATCAAATTATTTAATTGAGACTAATGTGCACCTTTGATATACTATAATAATTAAATTGAAATTAGATATTGAATTCTAGATCTCTTGTTCATCCAGAATTAACTTATGCAAGTTCCTGTATAATTATTTCTTAGTTGGAACCTCATCAGAATGTTAAGATTAAACAAAAAAATACCAATATGACTTTAGATAAAGGGGGATAATTGAAGTCATCAATTCACTCCTACAAATAGAAATCAATGGAAATAGGAAATAACGGACCTAAAAAATATCTAAGAATGTCTTGGTTTATATTCTTATCATTGTACAATAAGAACCTCATCAAAATCTTGAAAGTAAATTAAAAAATGAAAATATGAATATAGACATTTAAAATTCATAATTTAACACACATTCTTTGTCACCATCCTGCAAAGAAAATTCAATGGAAGTATAAATAGAAGCTTCTATTAGAGGAAGATACATTATGTAAGAATGTCAGGGTTAACTTGTTACAATCTTAAGGGTTGGAACTTAATCACCCTTGGTGGCAGGCAACTTATGCAAGATAATGACTTCTCTGATCTAATGTTAACTATTACATCATCAATTGAGAATCTACACTGAGATGATACCTCATCAAGGTATTCTAGGAGCTCCCTTACATTTTTGAGATTCCAATTTGCAGTGACAATTATTTTCCTTGATTGAAAATCTGGATGAATCAATACTTCTAACTCAAATTCTAGACAACTCTCCTCTGAGTCCAAGGCTATCCAAAGTCCAAGCTTTTTTTTCCACCTTCTATAGTCATATCCTAGAACCAGAGATTGTCGACATATCTGATATGAGATTGAAAGAGAATTGGGACTAACTTTACATAAAATAATGTCACCTAGCTTTTGAACTTCTTTGCTATCCCATTCCCTACCTAAAACATCATCAATCTCTGAAATAGAGACTCTCCTATTCAACCACATTGTTTTTGTTTTTTGTAATAACATTTTTTTAAAGCATGCTACAAAGACATGAATAGGCAAAAACCATTGAATCTTTATCCTTCTCAAAATTCGGCCTGCTGACATTGCTTTTTGGATGTCAAATTTAATTTTGCATAGAAAACTTGAAACTGTTTAATGATCAAGAGCATCCCAATCTAATGAAGAGATGCAAGGACCAGGTACATGTACAAGATTTCCATAAGAACTCCTCCCTAATGGCACTTGATAATCTGCATAATGGACAAATAACTTTATGCTATTGAAAAATTGAACAGATTTGTCTGCATACATGAGTTCTGCATATTCCTTATGAAGAACTCTGAATGTTCCTGTTAAACATTCAACAGGTTGCCATTCCACAATATTGGAAGGAAAGATATTTGCAGTACAAAAACATATGTTTTATTATACAAAAACAACTGGAATGATAGAAGAGCATTGTCAAACTTCACTTACAGTACGAAGGGAATTGCATATGATTTTCTAGAACAAGATCCTTAGCGGTGTACACATGTTGTACTCGTGCAAACCAACCGCATCTCTTCAATTTGAAACTGAGAATACGTCCCTTCCAGTGGTTTCTTGTGTTGTATCTTTTGGCATGCTTGACTTTATGGGCACCTCTACAGCTAGGAAGCATAGTTACCCATTCATTTACTTTCACAGAAAGAGGTTTCCACAAAGAATCCTCTCTTCTGTTGTAAACCTCACATGAGGTTACACGATTGGAAGGACGACGAGAAGAAGAAGCCATTTGAACTTAGAAGAAGAAGAATGTTCAAAGCAAGAAACCGACGTTCACAAATTTTGGTAGTATTTATAGAGAAAAAGGCTTTGTACACGTGGAAACTTTTGATTTGATGTAAACCCTATCGCTGAATGATCATGAAATTTTGTGAACCCAAAAATATTTTGTATCTTCAAAAATCAATTCCTTCTTGGAAATTCGAGAATATGCTTTGTGTAGTGTGCGAAAGTATCTTTTTTTGCATCAAACTGAAAAATTGTACACTGAATACGAGACTCTTCATCACTTTAGCGGCGCTTTTAGAGAAAATTGTATTAAAAAAAGAAATTCTTCATACGGTTAAAAGAGACAGCAATGTTATATTCTTGTACACGTGGAAAGACTCTATTTGTCAATTTCCTTAATCTCTCATTAGCAAACAACCCCTTTTCGGCCATTTTTTGCCCTAATGTTTACATGCCATGACATTAACTGAGCTATGGATTTGCATCTGAACATGTTCTTAGTTCTTGGGATGATAGGAAAGTGGCAAAGAACCTTTGTGGCGATTGATTCTCCCATAAGGTCATCTCTAAACCTTTTTGCTCCACACTTTGGACATATGTGGAGGTGCTCATACTCATTGCAAAAGAGAATGCAATCATTCGGACAAGCATCAATCTTGGTGTAGTCCATACCCATGGACTGTAAAAGCTACTTTGTGTCTCCACGTGTTGGAGGCATGTCATTGCCATCTAGCAAAAATTGATCTTTCAAAAGCTTGCAAGGGATAAGCAATTACAACAATATTAGTAAATAAACTAACTTTGATACAATAATGGAAGTTTATTTCAAATCCTCTTTACCTGAACAATTTAGAGACACTACTAGCTGACCGTCCATAAACGGATTGAAGATTGAGAATCAAGAATGATGCACATACTACATATATCTTTGCCTTAGTGTAGAGTAGTAAATGGGCTAGTATTTGCATGTTTTAATGTTCTTCGTTGGCTTGTGATCATGGAAATTCTATCCTATCCATGGAACCCATGGCATCTTCCAGAATCATGATCTTCATCCATGTCATAAAAGGCCTCGAGCATTTCTTCAATGTGTTCATTCTTTGTCATGCTGCTAGTACCTTGTCCTTCTACCTCCCGTTTCATTCTTTTCTACCCACAAGAGGTAAATGGTGCAATGTTGTGGGGGTCAACGTGCTCACTAATGGAAGCATCCAACTAGAAGCATAGGTTTTGTAGTCGATTTGCATCAAAGGATCCATATTCTTGAACATGTGTAGTACAAATCCATCGTTTACATAAAAATTGATACTTGCATTGAGTGCAAGGACTGCCATTCTCTCCTCCGAATTCGAAGATGCCATTTGATACCAATTGGAGATGTTAGGACATTTAATATGTGATACATTTAATTATATATACTAACTTTAATCCTAAAATCCTAATTTTTTATTTGATTACAAATACTTATTTTCTTCTTAAAACACTAATTTATTATATATTGAATTATGTATACTAATATTTACCATAGAACCCTAGTTCTTTAAATATCTAATTATATGTACTTAGTTTAATCTTGAAACCCTAATTTCTTATATATTTAATTATGCATAGTACATTTGATTATATATACTATTTTTTTCTAATTTTTATATATGTTTGAATATATATATTGATATTAAACCTAAAACCCTATATATGTGTGTGTGCATGTGTGTATATGTGTGTATGTGTGCGTATATGGATGTGTGCATGTATGTAAAATCCTAAAACCCTAACCCTAAACCATGTATATGTGACATGTGTGTGTATGTGTATGTGTATGTATGTATATATATGTGTATGTGTATATGTATGTATCCATATGTGTAAAAACCTAAAACCCTAATCCTAAAGCCCTAACCCTAAAACATGTATATGTGTGTTATGTATATGTGACATATGTGTGTATGTGTATGTATGTGACTTTATGTGTGTGTATGTCTATGTGTACGTATGTATATATGTGTGTATGTGTATATATATGTATGCATTCTAGTAAAACCCTAAAACCCTAACCCTAAAAGATGTATATGTGTGCATGTGTGTATGTATATGTGTGTGCATGTGTGTATGTATATGTGTATGCATGTGTGTGTGTATATATATATATATATATATATATAATTGTGTGTGTGCATGTGTATGTATATGTGTGTGTATGTGTATATGTGTGTATGCATGTGTATGTAAAACCCTAATCCTAAAACCCTAATACTAAAACATGTATATGTATGTATGTATGTGTGTATGTGTATATGTGTATGTATGTATGTATGTGTGTATGTGTATATGTGTGTATGCATGTGTGCATGTATGTAAAACCCTAAAACCCTAACTCTAAAACATGTGTGTGTATGTGTATGTGTGTGTATGTGTCTATGTGTATGCATGTGTACATATATGTGTATGTGACTATGTGTGTCTATGTGTATGTGTATGTATGTATATGTGTGTGTATATGTGTGGGTATGTATGTATGTGTGTATGTGTGTATGTGTATGTGTATGTGTATGTGTGAGTATGTGTATGTATGTTTATGTGTGTGTATATGTGTGTCTCTTTTGTATGTGTATATATGCATGTAAGTATATGTGTGTCCATATGTGTATGTATGTGCATCTATGTATATGTATGCATGCATGTATGCATATATGTGTGTATGTATGTATGTATGTATGTATGCATATGCATGTGTGTATGTATGTATGCATACACATTTGTGTATGTATATGTGTGTGCATGTACATGTGTGTATGTATGCATGCATATGCATGAATATGCAGGAGTGTGTATGTATGCATGTGAGTGTGTGTGTGTATATGTGTCTATGTACATATGTGTGTATGTGTGAAAAAGTGTGTGTATGAATATGTGTGCATGTATATGTGTGTATGTATGTGTGTGTCTCTTATGTGTGTATGCATGTGAGAGTATATGTGTATGTATGTGTGTGTATGCATATGTATGTGTATATTTATGTGTGTGTATGTATGTATGCATATGCTTTTGTGTATGTATGCATGCGTATGCATGAGTATGCATG